>VXAU01003012.1:841784-866437 GCA_013399695.1 Formicarius rufipectus | reverse complement strand
TGGCCTTGTGGGACTGAGGGAGAGGGGAATGAGGGTGTGGGGCTGAGGGAACTAGAGTGGCCGTGTGGGGCTGAGGGAGCCGTGAGGTGGTCGTGTGGGGCTGAGGGAGCTGGGGATGAGAGTGTGGGGCTGGGGGTGGCCATGTGGGGCTGAGGGAGTGGTGGGTTGGGCATGTGGGGCTGGGGAGAGGAAAATGAGCGTGTGGGGCTGAGGGAGCTGGGAATGGCTGTGTGGGGCTGCGGTTCCTGCCTACTCTCCCCTCATTGCCTGGCCCGGCTCGCCGCGTGGGTGACAGGCCATGCCAGGCCCGGCCCGGCGCTCCTCGGGCCCCGGCGCTCCTGCCGCGGTGCAATAAGGAAAGGACTTTGCCTCCTCCCTTTCCCCGCTGTGGGAGCCGAGGGGCGGGAGGGGCAAATCGCTCGCCCGAGGCCGCCTCGCAGCGGGGCGGCAGTGGCAGGGGCCTGTCAGGTCCTTCTCCGGGAGTCGCAGGATGTCCCGAGCTGGAATGGACCTACAAGGATCATCTCCCTCCCTCTCCTGCAGGAGACATGGAGAGGAGCTTTTTGCAAGAGCCTGGAGTGACAGAGCAAGAGGGAATGGCTTCAGACTGACAGGCAGCAGGGTTAGATGGGATATTGGGAAGAAATCTTTCCTTAAGAGGGTGGGGAGGCTCTGGCTGCCCCTGGATCCCTGAGAGTGTCCAAAACCAGGTTGGATGGGACTTGGAGCAACCTGGGCTAGTGGAAGGTGTCCCTGCCCATGGCAGGGGGTTGGAATATCATGACCTTTAAGGTCCCTTCCAACCCAGACTATCCTGTGATTCTGTGGCTCAGCTCCTGGCTTGGACCACAGGTTCTCATGTGTGATAAATACAAAGTGTGTCCCCCTTTTGGCACAGGGACGTGGTGTCATCACCATCTGTTCTCTGTTTGCTCTCTGAGTCTCCCATGAGCCAGTGGTTTATCCCTGGGACACGCTTTGCCCAGCCTGCAGGAAAGGCCTTCCTGTTTCTCTGGGAGATCCTATATCTGTGGTTTATATAAATGCATTGTGTGTGCTCGAATTTATGAATCACAGTTATGACACACAGGCACTGTGACTCACATCAATTTGGCTTGCATGATTTTAAAAAAATAGCAGAACTGAAATACTGTGTTCCAGGTAGCTGGATGCCAGGTGTTGTACCCTCTCCATAACTCTCTAGGAGCCTGTTGATTTCTCAACATGATGACAGTGCAGTTCTGTTCTTTGTGGGATGCTCAATATGAGGTAACTTGGATACACGGAAAGAAAACTATGTTTTGGCTGCTTTGGATCATGCAACAATTTGTTGCATTTTGCAACAGCAATAAACATGAAATCACAAATTAGGTGAGACTTCTGCCTACAGACTGGGCTTGAAATTATGTTTTCCAGCATGGAATCCAGAATTTCTGTCTCTCCTGCTTTGGCTACTCTTTCACTCTGAAGTCAAGAGAGGTTTTGTTGGTATTCACTAATTTAGCGTTGCCTACTAAGTCAGTTTTAAGTTGCTGCCTTATAGGTCAGAACATGACGATGTGCTTTTTGTGGGAGTAACCCTTATCTGTGTACTGAGGGTGGAATTCGATTACCATGTTTTCATGACTTTCTATTCTAAAGTCATTTTCAACTTAGATATGTGACATTGTATAGAAACATCTGTGCTGAAAATGGACACAACACAGACTCAGTTCTTCCTCACATAACTTAAATCATAATTTAACAGTGATTACTTCTAAACTGGGTTTTAATTTGGCTGAGTCCAGTATAGTTTCATTTATAAAGACCAGATCAAACCAGGTTATCATCCACTTGAGGCCTATCTCTTATTAAATCAGGAGTATTGGCTGAATGGAGGGGATCACGTTAATTCATCTGGAGCCAGAGGGAAGTTCAAAGCTGTGAAGAAATTGACTGTTGGGGCTCATCTGATAACAGGCAAAGGACTTGCAAATGACATTTGTAATAGCTGATTTTCAGCAATTTCTGCAGAACAGGATAGGAGACTTAAAATAGGAATTAGGCTGTCAGCTCTGGGTAACCCTGTTATCAAGATAACATTTAGAAAAGCAAATGTATGTGAAAGATATGGTGTAGAAACTAAACTAAAAAGTTTTGGATTTGCAGTGGAACCTGGGAAATCATGTCTTAGAAGGACACTGTTGAACTTCATTTATTCCTTATAAATCAAGTAGATTATTTTGAGCACACTCTTTGTGGAAATTTGGAAGAAAAGACTAAGCTGTTTTGTTTCTCTGTTGATGAATATTTTACACATCCACTGCAGTTAATGTTTCTTAAATAATTCAAAACAGGATTTATATGATTATAAATATAAATATGATATATGATTAAAAAAAGCTGGAAAACGGGTCTGCTTTGTAAGTGTTCTTGAAAAACATGTATTTTCTACGTTATGCCCCTTTAAAATATTACACCTGTGTATGGGGTCAGACGCAGCATTCATTGCCACATGCCTGACTTGGTTTTGGGATGCAAGGGAGGGAGCTGCTGGGAAGATTTTCATATAAAGGAGAAGTGCTCAAAGAGCCATAAGGTAACTGGGAAACTGGAGGAGTGCCCTGGAGGGAATGTTGTCTCAAATGGCTCATTTCACCTATAACTGAAATTGCAGTTGTTCCCAAAGTTTTATAAGTAGAGATGGTATGAAAACATGGCATTATGATTTTTGCTGCAAAGGATTCATGTAAAGGAAATTTAATGTTGTGTGTCAGGAGGAACTTTCTTAAGGAGATGAGTGACTTGGAGGGAAATTGTTTTTATATGGTATCACTCAGGGATTTTTGCAGTTTAACCAGCAAAACACAGTTACTGGAGTCAGTCTGTGAATGAGGAGTTACTGGGTGATCTGTTGAAAGGGTGACATTTCTTCCCTGTCTAGCAGGATATTCAGTATGTTGCAAAGTGTGTTGTAAAAACTTTTATCTTTCTCTTTAGTGGCTGGGTCTGTCTGGATAGGGCATAATTTGTTTCTGAGGAAAGAGACCTTGAACTGGCAGCGTGTGCTTTGCAGTCCTTGGTTTTAGTTACTAAACTAACTCTATAATGCTATTTTTCCCCCTCCCTGTTACTGCTGACAAAGTTTCAGACATATTGGCACAACAACCAATTTGATACCTGTAGAGGTCTGTTTGTTTTTTGTTACTTTCATTTTTTAAGACTGGATTTTATCAACAGTATGGTCACATGTTTCATCATCAGAAATGAGTTGCGGCAAATGCGTCTAATAACCAGACCCACTCCCAGCTCTGTTTTGGGTTGTTTCACACTTTTGCAACTGTTGCTGTGTGTAATTTAAAAGGATTCTTTGAAATCCTGACGGTTATGAGAATGCTTTACTTGCTGACTTTAGGTGTGCTGGTTTTAGCACCTAATCTGAACTGAATCTGATGCCCTGATGATGTGACCAGTGAAACTGGAGTGATAGATATGTTTTTAAGGATAGGTGTTGGACTGTGCTTAGAGTAATTTAATATTAACTGTGTGCTGAAATGTTTGAGCTGGTGGAAGTTATTAGTATCTTAACTCTTTTTGGCCATAAGCAGAACTTTTAGGGAAGGTCCTGCAACTACTAAGGAAAAAACTTACATAACCTTGAGCTTTTAGTATCCCTCCTGCCCTGTTTGTCCTTCTTGGGAGAGTCAAGTCCATCAGCTGCTTGTGTGATTTGTTTTCTCCCTTTCTATCTGCTTTGTTTCTGCAGCTGCAGTTGGATGTTGCACAATGTCCTCTGGCATCTCATGTTATTTTTGCCACAGGACAGTGCCTTGATCAGTTCTGGGTGTGATGCCGTGTTGTGACCTGCACCAGAGGGTTAAATAACTGTAAGAAAAAACCCCAGAACTTACTTTGCCACATAATTTCTTCAGGCAGATGAATTCTCCTGTCTGTTTTGCTGTGCAGCTGATGGCTGGTGATGTAACATCTCAAAGCAGCGTAGCTGCTGCACAGTCAGACACTGTGCCAGGACAAGCCACAAGCTGAGCTGGAAATGACATCATTTAGGGCCAACTCTTCACAGACTTGCAGCAAATTCTGATCTCTAGACTGGATGTTCAAACTCATCGTAATAAGAACAGTCTTCTCTAAATTAAATATGAAAACCTAAGAGGTGATGGGGTGATTGTAACTGTACTTGCTCCTGGTTGTAGAAAAACTTCTGAACATGTATAATAAACATGCCTTCAAAATGATGTGTGAGCAGCTGCTTAAGGAACAACCTGCTGTGGCACATTGTAAGGAGTTTTTATTCTGTGGCCAGGAGCCTTTTGTGGCAGATGAATACATTGAACGCCTGGCATGGAGAACACCTGGAGGAGGTTCCAGAGGTGGAGAAGCTTTTGATCCGAAAAGGTAAAACCGAACCGCGTAATGGTCAAAGTGAATGTGTCTCTAATTGTGCTGTTCTATTCTACATACAACAAAAAACCTGTGTGGAGTGTTGCTGTGTGCCCAAGGTTTTCATTTGGGAGCATTGCTGGAATTTGTGGCCACTAGCCAATTACTCAGAACTAATTATTCAATAACGAGAATAGGGAAAGTCGCTTTCCAATTTACACCTTTTGAGTGAAGGAGGTGTTGTTTGCCCTTGTCAGACAAATGTTCCAAAGCACTGGAGTTGCTAGAATGAAGCATAGTGTGAAGCTTCACTGCTATGATAGTTAAATAAATGAGTTTCTGACTTCAACTGTCTGAGCTGCCTTGCAGTTTGCAGTCCTGGTGCAAATGAAAGGCACAGACAGGTAGGATGGGAAGAAAGAGCTCTAGGGACATGATCTCATGATAAGCTAATCCAACTTCTGGATCTACCTGGATCTTCTTTTGCTTAGAAGAGTAACTTTCAAATATTGCTACTCTTTAGCTTTTGTACCAGTATTGGTAATCTTTCTAGAGACATAATTAACCTAAATGTTTTCATTTTCTACATGGTGACAACTTGGGAGATGAACCAGTGCAATAGCTGTTCCTTAGGAACTTCTCATCCACATGATCCTGTTCCAGATTGAGATGGTTTATAGTAACCTGAGGTACAGAAATTCAGGAATAACTTCACAGACAAGCTGCTGTTATTCAAAAGCAAATACAAAACACTGTATCAGCACTGTCAAGGGACACTCCTTGTGGAGCAGTCTGGCTCTTTGGAGGTACTCAACAAGAGGAAAGAGGTTGGATTTCTATCAAGATGCTGAACTCTTGGCATTCAGTCTGGGGTCTGTATCCTATGCAGAGCTTTACATGTGATTTAAGCAGGAAGAAGCCTGGAATTATGCATTGTTCCTGGAGCTCTTTCTCCACACTTCCTCCTAGTATATGCTTTGGGGTGGTTAATGATTTGCACCAATACCAACTCAGTTTTACAGATCTTCTGTATTTCTGCTGATTTGTCTGTGTTAACTTCTGTGGTGCACTCCCATATTTTTCAGGACAAGTGGGAGAATTCTGCAACAGTAAATACTTTTGTTGTGGCATCTTGTAGTATTGGGTGGGGAGCCAACATTAATATCAAAAAGAATATGGTGTATGTTTTCTGCTCTGTTTTTAGAAGATGCTGCTTTCGTTTGGTTGAAAGAGTGTTGGAATCTTTATTTACATTTTGAGAAACCTGACCAGCAGCTGTCTCTTCTGCATAAGGATTCCTTCCTCTCTCACTATTTTGAGTACTGGTGCAGTACTGAATAAGTGCTGAGTTGGCACAATATCTCTTTAGAAAACAAATCCCAGATTGAATCAGTTGGTTAAATTGAATAGAAACTCTCTGCGCTTCTAGGCTTTTGTTTGAAAGTGTGCTTTGTGTCACCATCATTTAAATCTTTTTTTAAAATACATTTTTGCAAACTTAGATCTGTTCCTTGGGGTTTTCTATGAAATCTAATGCAACGTGTTTACTCTTGGCCTTCTGGCAAGCCGAGAAGGAGTCTGTGAGGGTGGAATTAATACATTCTGCTTTTCCCTTCTGATTGCTGGGAGTCTGCAGCCTGTACTTGGGAAGCCAGGAGAGGAGCAGTGGCTCATTCTGCCTTCCAGCAGCACTGCAGGCTGGAGGCCGTCACATCCATAGTTCACCTTTTGAACAGAGTGTGTGTGAAAATGCAGATTCCTGAGCAGTCCAGAAATAGCTCCCTGGAAGGTCTTCCCATTTTCTCTCCTCTTCTGCTTTGACATCAAACCTGGACAGCAGAGTTCTCAAATGCTGCAGATGTTTTAGTTTATTAGCATGGGTTTTATGGCTGTGGAGGAGCTGGGAATAATCCATTCCATGAGCATCAATGACTGGGATGTTTGGAAAAGTAGAAGCTGGAAAGATGACTGGAAGGGGACAGAATGGACAAAAACAGGGATGAGAAGGACAGAGATGTTGAGAATAGAATGAAAGGGACAGAGGAAATTTAAGAATGCGTTGAATTGTTCTGTGATTGGGGAGAGTGAAATGTGAGTGAAAGAAAATGGAAGTGATGGGAAAGGGCAGAAAAAAAGTCTTAAAATGGGTATAGAAAGAAATGAAGTGAATTAGTCAAAACAATGTGCAACTATGTATTAATTGCATATTTAATAAGATGCCTATTTATAATTTTACAGGAGCATGTGCAGTAGTAAATACTTTCTGTTGTAGCCCTTCCATTGAAGTGATTTAGTTGCCTGAGCTGTTTTTGTTCTTGTGAGACTTATGTAAGGAAAATGTGGATATAGGGATTTTTGTGCCTGTGGCAGAGCCATGTTCTTAAGTGACTGATATTTAGGTATTCCCCTACATTCTCTTGGCCTACCATACATGTGGTTTTTATGCAGGCATAGAGTGCTACACAGGTAGGGGGATGGAGTTTAAAACAAAATAGACTTTTAAAGTTAGATGTGGTTATATCAGCCATGTAGGCAAGCTCTTTTCTTTGAGATATTTTAAACTTTCTGCAGAAGACCATGTCTTTCAAACTGAAGTGTGTTTTCTTGTATTTTATTCGAAATCAGATTATTGGACGAATTTGTAAATCATATCCAAGAACTACAGGTAATGGATGAAAGGATTCAGAGAAAGGTGGAGAAACTAGAACAGCAATGCCAGAAGGAAGCAAAGGAATTTGCCAAGAAAGTGCAAGAGCTGCAGAAAAGCAACCAGGTAAAGTCTGAAGAGTAGAGTCAGTGCAAAGCTGTGCAAGTTTTTAAAGCTCCTTTAACATTTCTTGGTACATTGGGCTACTCTTTGAGAAGAATGAAAAGAGTTTGATGGAAAACAATTTCCTTTGTCAAAGGAGGCTTATCTGCATGTTCCATTAATGAGTGTCAGCAGTGCTGAAAGCAGCGAGTCTTCACAGTAGTTTAAAGGCAGACACTGAACTTTAATGGGCTATGGGTAATTAATTAGTGGTTCTGAGTAGTCCTATGGTTCTGAGATGAACCACCTGGATTCACTGTGCCTCTAACTTAAGAAAATCCAATGTTTCCTGAAGTACCTTAAAGGGAATCATGAGCTTGGTGTCCGTGTCTCTGTTGTCCCAGGTTGCTTTCCAACATTTCCAAGAACTAGATGAGCACATCAGCTATGTAGCAACCAAGGTCTGTCACCTTGGCGACCAACTGGAGGGGGTAAACACGCCTCGGCAACGGGCTGTGGAGGCTCAGAAGCTGATGAAATACTTTAATGAGTTTCTGGATGGAGAGCTGAAGTCTGATGTTTTTACAAACTCTGAAAAGGTGAGAGCTGTCAGCGGGATGAAAGCAGTTCAAAGCCGTAAGCGCTGCTGCCCTAATTACAAGCTGCTACCATGACTTACCATGGTCAGACTTCAAACCACCGAGTGACTGACTTGTTAAAAGTTGCATTGTTCTGAAATGTAAATGACCAACACTGGGCTGCAGATTGCTGATAAAGCATTTGTATTCAGCGATGCCTAATGTGGAAATGTTGGCATTTTTTCATTTTATGAAATTATTGGAGATTTGAGGAGCTCTGGGAGGGCAACTTTGGAGTGCACACAATATCTGCCTTTTCCCTTTGAAGCCCTTGCCTCAGATCCATCCTGTAATGCAGAACCGTTCTGAATACAACTTCTTTGTGCAACTTTGCTCTGTTGGGTCAGTCCACTGGCCTTGGATACCTTTTTGTCACAGCATGCCTTGAGGCTTTGTGCAGTCCTGGGGTTATGTCTCCACCCTTGGAATTTAGAGGGACGGGGCAGGAAAACTTCAAAGAAACGGTAAAGCATTTTGTTTTTCTTGGGCTTCAGGAGTGTGTTCGTGAAGCAAATACAATTTGAATGGTGTGGCAACAGAAATAAACTGAAGTAAAAGAGTCCAGCTGTAAGCCAAAGGGCACATACTAGATCTCCCTATGCAGATTAAATAGTTGTTTTGGTGGAGGTTTTTTTAGAGTTGTTGGTTTGGTGGGTTTGGGTTTTTCTGGTTTTTTTTGTTTGTTTGTTTGTTTTAGGGTGTGTCCTGAGGAATCTTCCCCCATTTCTTAAATTCTGTGCAGTGGTAGGACTGTAGTCAAGAACAAAATATAATAATGTGGCAAAAGCAAAAACTTGGTTTGCACATCCAGCAAAAAAAATATGTGCTTGGAATGCAGCTCAGAGAAGACCTGAGAGCAGGTTAATAGTCACTCCCTCTCTACTGAGCTGGAGGTATCTCAGAGAAATGAAAAATAATCATTTTTTATAGTTGTTTTGCCAGTGCACAGTGACTTGCAGTTCATGGTCTGTGGATATATGTTAATTACCAGTTGATAGTTTGCCCTAATTCAAGAGGGAGCACAGGAAAAACTTCCTTGACTTCCAAGGGAAACAGAATGGTTTCAACATAATGGAAGTTCTTCTCTGACCAGCCTTGATATGCATAAATTTTTGGGGTTTTGTTTGTTTGTTTGTTTTGGTTTGGTTTTGGGTTTTTTTGTTGTTTGTTTGTTTCTGGGGTTTTTTTTGGGGGGGGGGTTGGGGTTTTTTTGGTGGTTTGGTTTTTTTTCCCCCTACATAGTAATAAAACTTGCATTTTAAAAAGATTAATGACAGAATGGTAAATAACAAAGCATTAAAGTTGTTTTGTCTGCTGAATCTCATAGAATTCAGCTTTCAATCTGGTAGATAAATAGGGTAAACCTGGAGATTTGTAAACAAATGAATCTTTATACACCCCCAAGAATAACAAGATACTCAGCCAATCTGGAAGAACACAGGTGTAGCAAAGGCTTGGAGAAGTGTGTGGGAAGACAAACAAGAGTTTCTGGATACAAGTTAACCTTACTGGGGCTAGTTTCCCTCAGGTGGATTCTCTAACTTTTTACCTCCTGGTTTAAATAGGAGGAAGCAGGTTTGTAAAAGAACCTGCCTAGGCATGTGCTGTTACACCTTAATGCCTCTCTGAAATAAAAATGGCTCTAAACTGTGAGATAATGGCAGATATTGTTAAATGTAAAACCTCAGTGCTTTGTCAGTATCTTCTGATCTTCAGACTGATGTGGCTTTTAGGTGGTATTTTGGAGAAGGTTAAGATTTTTTTTTTTTTTGTGCTATGCCAGCCCTTTTAAGTATGGACTTTTCTTTGAAACCTTGAGGGCAGTGGATACTGTGAAAGAATTGTAATGCAGTGATTTCCTAGTTGATATTTTTCTCACTAGTGTCAGTTCTCGAAGTCCATTGGATTCCTTTTTCCCCACACACCCACTCAATTTGTTGTGTCCCATATTCCTTTCTCAGGGTCAGATTTCTACCTTGTCACCTCTGTGAAGGTTTTCCCTCCTGTCTTGTGCCATCCTATGTTTTGTGCATCTTCATCCTTCGAATCCTTGTAATTTCTCTTGTGCTGCCACCTAATCAATCCTTCTCCTGCGCTGAAGAGCCTTGAAGTGAGCAAATCACTCCAGTTACCACAATCAAACTATCAAAATTACCTAGCAGCTCACTTTTTCATCATGGAGTAACATTGTACTGATTAATGTGTTTACTCTTATTATGTCCTTTTCTCTGTTTATGTTCTGTACTCAACATTATTCCATTATGCCTTTTAAGTTGTGCATAAAAGTTTCATGTCAAAATTCTCTCTTGCCATTATTTCTCCATGACTTTTCAGCGTTTTTCTGTTTGTTTGTTCCCCCCTCCCCCCCCAGATATATTACAAAATCTGTATTTATTTTGATCTTAATAGTTTACAGAAGCTTGATTCAATTAAAAATGAAATATGTCCAGGTTTAAGCAGAAACCATGGAGAATGGATTTGTCATGGCCACTGTTGTGCATAAGAAAAGGTCCTGAATTCAATAAAATCTAAGTTAGTTAACAGCTATTGTGTGAAGAGGACACAAAAGGGGTTTTTTTCATTTGTGTGGGTTTTTTGTTTGATTTTGCAGCATTGGTGAATAACTGCTAATATATGGACTCTTCTACTGACATCAGTATTGATCAGCATTGAATTGTTGGGTATTAAGGTTGCTGTAAGCCAATGGAAATACTTCTCTTTCCTTGGATTTAGTTGAGGAGCATAGCTGCTTTTCACTTAAGAGGCTATTGTAAGCTGACAGTTCAAAACATAAGCTGCTCTTAATAATCAGAGTGGATATACTTTGAGTGCCCCTATTTTTGCTGAACAACCAACCTCGTGCTCTCTATTCTTACCTGTGTGTCTGGTTCTATTCTTGCAAAGTTTTAATCCAGCCTGCTCTGAGTGCTGGGAGAATAGGATTTCATTGCTTCCTTTCCTCTCACTTCAGTTCCCAGGATCATCACTAACAGGAAGAACAAGATAAACTGCATACTCTCCATGTTCTCCATTGTGCCAGCTTATATAGGTTTTAATCATAGAATAATTCAGGCTGCAAAAGCCCTCTAAGATCATTGAGTCCCACCATTAACCCAGCATTTTCAAGCCACCTGTGTCCCCAAGTGCCACATGCACAAGGCTTTTAAGTCCCCCCAGGAATGGAGATTCCACCACTGCCCTGGGCAGCCTGTCCCAGTGCTTGACAACCCTTTCAGTGAAGAATTTTTTCTTAATATCCAATCAAAACTTCCCCTGGCACAACTTGAGACCATTTCCTTTTGTCCTATTGCTTGTTACTGGGAGCAGTGCCCAACCCCCACCTGGTTCCCCTCTTCCTGTCAGGGAGTTGTAGAGAGTAAGAAGGTCCCCCCTGAGCTCCCTCTTTTCCAGGCTGAACACCCCCAGCTCCCTCAGCTGCTCCTCATCACACCTGTGCTCCACACTCCTCCCCAGCCTCATTGCCCTTTTCTAGACTTGCTCCAACCCTTCAGTGTCTTTCTTGTTGGGAGGGGCCCCAAGATTTGAGATGCCTCACCAGTGCCCAGCATGGGGGTCCAATCACTGCCCTGGTCCTGCTGGTGACACTGTTTCAGATCCAGGCCAGGTGCCATTGGCCCTTTTGGCCCCCTGGGCACACACTGGCTCATGTTCAGCTGCCCTCAGTCAGTGCCCCAGTACCTGGAGCATCTTTCACCATCCCCTTTGGGGTGCCTTCCAATCACCAAGGCAGCCTGTGAAACCATCCCAGATCTGTGTGTGGTTTGGTTCAGTGAACACTGTTTAGATCCACTGAACTTAAGCTGGATCCATCTGCATTCCCCACACTTTCACATTGGTGTTTTCTGTCATGTTATTCGGACCAGTGCAGCTGGAGTCACTAAGCACTACTTGGATGCACTTCCCATGCTGATCCACAGTAGAAGAAATGAGAAGAGGTTTTGCTGCACAGGACAGAGCACAAATTTGCATTCTGTGTTATCTATCTTTATTAACTTTTGTATCCATAGAGCTATTCTTAGCTTGTAGCTGTGTAATTAACTGCCTTTCATCTTGGTTTTTGCTTTGGACCTCAGAGTTTCTCATTTCTAGTACAGCTTCTATTTCTCCTTCCTTGGCAGAATGCTCTGCTTTGATTCCCTTTTTCCCGTCTTCTCCTCTCCGTGTCAAGCAAGGTCATGGCTTTTTTGGATGCAGCTATATAGCAAATTTCATCAATTGTAAAGAATTTTCTAGCGCTTTCCCTGCCAGGGTTGACAAGCCATTTCCCTTCTGAGTTCACCTGAGTTCTGGTTGGGTGTGAGTCAGTAAGACTCTCACTCACTGTTGAAGTTTGATATTGAAGTTCAGCCAGCTCTTTTTCCAGTTATATGTTTTATTCCCAAGTGGAAGGGCAGAGATTTCCATGAGACTGCTCTCTCCACAGTGGGATCTAATCAGCCTGGAGGGATCTTTGCTCTTCAAGCTCTGTTGTCCTAATGCAATGAAGAGCTGTTTGTCCAGGTAGCTCGCACACCTCCACAGGCCTGCCCATGGGAACATGTAACAAGACTTCTCACCATGTTTTGACCTATATAACTTTATTTTATAGAAGAAGTACCTTAAGCATCTTAAAAGTACATACAGGAACTTGAAGGGGTTGATCTCTTCCATGGGTATGTCAACTCAACCAGCTTTAGAAATAGGAACTATGTGCATGAAAATTGGACAGTGGGGGGGAGGAAAGGAATAGCCCATAATCAGACCTTCTTTAATAATAATTCTGTCATGTTTTCCTCTGAACAGATTAAAGAGGCAGCTGATATTATTCAGAAACTGCATTTGATTGCACAGGAACTGCCTTTTGACAGGTAAAAATCTATCTGAACATCTTTTTAAGAAAATAAATCTTCCCATAGCTGTAACTTTGTGATGCTTCCCTTGTCTCCCCTTTGGTGCTATGATTCATGCAGCTGCTGAGCTGGATTGTGTGCTTATTTCTCTTATTCTCAAATTTGTGTTCACGCACTCATGTTGTAGGATCATCTTCACATACACATCCTAAACTGCTTAACAGACTTCTAATGGGATAATTTTGCTTTGCTGACTTAATGCTAGATTTGAATTAGATGCTTGTAGGTTTTTAGGGATATAGAGCAGGGAACTTTTCTGTCGTCTTTGTGTTACATGTTTTCATTTTTAAGTAGAGTGCCTCTTATTCACGTTCTGGGATGCCTGTGATTCCTCTTGTGATGTGGATTTGAATTTAATCAGGCTATTTTTTTTTGTTGTTAACAGGTTTTCTGAAGTAAAATCAAAGATAGCAAGTAAGTTATCTATGCAGTTCAATCCATGTTGCTGTATTTGAATTGTTAAAGATGATTAGAGCAGTAAGCAATACTGTCAGTATTAGAGTTTTTGTCGGTGCCTGATGGATTTTTGTTGTTATCCCCCTTCCTCTCCAGGTAAGTACCACGATTTAGAGTGCCAGTTAATTCAAGAGTTTACCAGTGCACAGCGGAGAGGAGAAATCTCCAGGATGAGAGAAGTAGCAGCAGTTTTGCTTCACTTTAAGGTAAAAACTGAGTGGTTTAATTTTAAATATGTGACTGAAACAACCCAAGGTACAACAAGTGCCTGTTTGAAGTGAACATCTTGCATGGGTACAACCACTGTGTCAGATAACATGTGTAACTTCAGAAATAGCCAGATGTTCCATCTGCAGTCACATGTAGGGTATTGAAGGGGGCAGATGATGGGGGATTGGAGGAAACATCAGTGCAGAACATTCTAAGATAATGTTTTCTTGCATGTGTGTGAATTGACTTTAGTGTTTGAGAAATAATGTCAAAGCTTGTTTTGGATAACCCTGTAGAGAATGGGAAGTGATGTTAGATCTGTAGCCAGAATGGGTTTGGGAAAGTCTACACTTCCAATGAATTTCTGGTTTTTTTGCAATAACTTTCCAAGGTGTTTTATTTCCTTGATTTCATTCTATACTGAGAGCAGGGACAACCTGCTTTAACACTGAGCTGTTTTGCTCTTTCCACAGGGCTATTCCCACTGTGTTGATGTGTACATAAAACAGTGTCAAGAGGTAATGCAGTTTGTTTTACATGTGTCTCTTTGAGTGTTGATTTATTTAGTCATACAGATGGTTGTAAATCTATTACGAAATGTGCTTCTAAATCCCTAGGGTGCATTCCTGAGGAATGATGTCTTTGAAGATGCTGCCATTCTCTGCCAGCGAGTGAATAAGCAAGTTGGAGAAATCTTTAGCAATCCAGAAACTGTGCTAGCCAAACTCATTCAAAATATCTTTGAAGTTAAACTTCAGGTATTTCAAATTTTAACATTTGGAGTTCATTGAGGAAACTCTTAATAAAAAATTTATTTTATCTAGTAACAGCAATTAATGAGAATTTACAATATCTGTAATCTTGTAGAATCGTAACTCATTGCTCTGTAACAGTTCAGACAGATAATCAGGCCTACATCAAATAAAGCTGCTTGTGCTCTGGATGCAGGGTGACTGAAAATGCTCAAATTCAATATGTAAAATTATTAGGGAACTGGTATATTCATTGGTTAATTCATGAGATGTCACACGTGTATGTGATTTCTTCTCTGTGCCCCCTACCAAGAATATGTCAGGAAAAGAAGTTTCACATTTAATAAGTATCTTTAATTTGTTCATTCTTGGGATTGGGTGTCATGTGTGAGGTTAGCATTGAATAAGTGAAAATAACTTATGTTGTGAATACTGTCTTGCAGCTAATGCAATATTTATATGAAAGTCTAGAATAATTGAAAATATTAAGTTTTCCATCCTGCAGATACACTCACTTAAGTGCTTAAAGTCAACAACATGACATTCCTTGCAAAAAGCAATTTCCCTGTAGGTGTCATTCTTACAGTGCAGAGATGGAGCTTGTGTTTCAACCCCAATTTCCTGTGTCAGTTTTGACTTAACATGCTATGGTAAATAATATTTTTATCCAAATGTTCAATGACAAGGAGGCTCTAAGCTTGTATCTGCTTTGTGTATGTATTATGATAAGCAAATATGTAACCATCTCCTTTGCTTACTGTCAACTGCAGAGATGCCCCGAGGCCTCTGGTGCTTTGATTCTTAAAAGGAGGGGATTTTGTGTTAGTTGGTCAAGCACATTTCCAAAGCCATCTGTCTTTTGTCTTTGCTTCACACATTACTGCCTTCATTATGAAATACTTTTCATCTAAAAGATGCATTTAACTCTCTCTGTAGATAATGCAGGATGTGTAAATTAGAGATTTAAAAACAAAGGATAGATGAATTACCTAAAGTAAGACATACACTTTGCAGAAAATTATACATATGTATGTCTTGGAAGTTGTGAGTATGACCTGTGGCTGTCAGGTGATCTTCTAACAGGTGTACCAAATTCCACAGGGTTATGTAAAGGACCAGCTAGAAGAACACAGGAAATCAGATGCAGAACAGTATCTCAAGAATCTCTATGATCTATATACAAGGTATTTATATATCAATGATGGAATTATTGTTGGAGATGTTATCTTGTCATAAATGGATTGATTATCAAGATGTAGAAAGAGAAGCCAGAACTGTAAACTTCTCATAAAAGTTAAAAAACTTACATGGCCATTAACTTTTGCAATGATTGGCTTTCCTAAAGAAAATTTAAAATTGCCATTATTATTTTTAGTGGGAAGTATTTAGTGTAGTGATCTTCGAGGGTCATTTTAAAATTGTGCAACAGCCAGTTCTCCCCATCCCACTGGCAACTTGACTGCAGGTGTGCTGTGTGTAATTAAACATGAATTATGGGAAATTCTTGCCTTAAAAAGCTGTTCAGAGCCTCGCAAGGTTCTCTTGTGCTGTGTACTTTACAAACATGCAGTTCTGTAATTCATCCAAACTCAACCTTTTCCTCCCCTTCCCCTCTTTGTTTCTTTTGCATAAAGAACCACTAATCTGTCAAGCAAATTGATGGAGTTTAACCTGGGTACTGACAAGCAGACTTTCTTGTCTAAGCTTATCAAATCCATTTTCATTTCCTACTTGGAGAATTACATTGAGGTGGAAATCGGTTATTTGAAAAGCAGGAGTGCTATGATTCTGCAGCGCTATTACGATTCCAAAAACCACCAGAAGAGGTCCATTGGCACTGGAGGGTAAGTTCCTTCTGGGAAGTTTCATGATTTTAAGAAGCAAGGGAGGTGGTAAAAGGGGAGAAACATTTTATTTGCCATGTCAGATGTACAGTGCTGAACTGCAAAAGACCTACAACTTTTTGTAATTTGCTTTCACTTTGTGTTCTGCTAAAAAATGTGTTACATGTGAAAGGTGATGCATGGTATTTATACATATGGGAAATGAAAAATACCAGTTAAACCTATGTTTCAACTTAGGATCCAGATCCACAAAAGGACTGAAGCAAAACTAAGGTACCTAAAGCATGTTCTATGTGTGTATCTAAAAGCATACATTTTTTTTCACCTGCCCAGGTCTTGTGGTCCCCTCCCAAGACCTAGGAAGGGGAAAAGACCATAGCAATGTCAGTGAGAAAGCTCTTAGTGAGCCCAGAAGATGCAATGGACTTAGAGAAAGGTAAAACAAGACTTCATTATCCTCAGGGTAGAGAAACTAATAAAGGTCTAGTGAGAAGTGGGATAGGAAGAGTTAAAACTTGTATGAGGCAAAGGTGCTTCACACCTTTCAAAAAGCTCTGTGTCAGCAGTGAGAAGTGGTATTGGAAAAAGCAGCAACAAAGTCATTAAAAAAAAAGAAAAAAAAAAAACAAATATGAAAATTTAATTTTCTTGGGGAAAATTAAATTTATTGTAGTGAGTAACTTTCTGGGTTGTTTTATGCATGGAAATGTGTCGGAGCATGCTTGACTAAATAAAGGACTGCTGAGATAATGGATGAGGATGAGAGGATTTGTGGGTGTGGCTGAGATGGAAAGGTTTCATTAGTGTTTTGACAGTGAAATGTGACAGAGTGAAACTTAGTCCATGGAGCACAGGTGCCATAGGATTCCACTGAAATCACTTATCCCACAAAGGGGAGTAGCTGGTCCCATGTGTGAACATGCCATGGTAGAACACAGCTGACCATGGAATCAGAGGTGACAGTTTTGCATTTACTGGCAATGTTTTTTGAAGCTTGCAAGACTTGTCTTAATGCTTGCATTTCCTAAACTGTGTCTTGGGTCCTGTTTTTTTTAAGTTAGCAACTAAAATATCCTAAGCTGTTGTTGAATTTGAGTATCAACCTTTCCACCCAGTGAAATCTTCCCTGGCCATGTCTTTGTTCCAGTATTCAAGACCTCAAAGAGAGACTAAGGCAACGTACAAACCTCCCCTTGGGGCCAAGCATTGACACACATGGGGAAACTTCTCTGTCACAAGAAATGGTGGTTAACCTTTTGCAAGAAACCAAACAAGCTTCTGAAAGATGTCACAGGGTAAGTTTCACTTCCTGTGGTCTTCGTTTTGGTGGGTGAAGTTAAATCTTGGGGTTGCATTTTTGGTTGAGGTGAGATAGGAATAATAAAGGACATTGTTAAACAAATTCTCTTTGCCTTTCTTACTAAATTACACCCACGACCTGAGAAGCCTTTTGTGTGGTTTCCTTCCCTGCTCTAAACATACGGAGAATAGTTCAACAGTTGTTTTCCTGTGTTGTGTGATTTCTTCTTTCATTAGTACATGATCACCAATAAAATGCTGAGAGGAACAGTCTTTACCATTGTTTTTACCATGGTAACCCTCTACTGTTCTTGAAAAGCTTTAGTCCAACAACAAAAGAAAGCATTTTATTTCTGATTAAATTGCTGGGTTTATTGCCTGTCAGTCATATT
Source organism: Formicarius rufipectus (assembly GCA_013399695.1). NCBI lineage: Eukaryota > Metazoa > Chordata > Aves > Passeriformes > Formicariidae > Formicarius > Formicarius rufipectus. The sequence continues at coordinate 848,807 of VXAU01003012.1, read as the reverse complement.
TGTCTGGTACATGAAAACCCTTGAAATTGCATCTTAAATGCTAGTGATTTTTTTATTAGCTAAACACACTGATTTCTAGCAATTCTTAATTCCTTTAACATTCCAAATGAGCTGAGGGTAGAAAACCTCAACATTTCAGATATTTAGAAGTTTTATTATTCCCTTAAACTTAGCAGGGCCAAAGATAGAACAGAATGCAGACAGGGCACTGTTACCTGCACCCCCTGGGATCACCTCCTTCCTAGTGCTAAAAACCAGGGACTGTAAGACAAGCAAGTAGATAATTAATTTTCTCAGTATTGTAGTTCCTAGAAACAGGTGTTGAATTCATGATATAAACTAACTTTTTCCAAATGTACACAACTTTTTTTTTTCCTGCCTCCCTCTTGGGATCAGATTAACTCATACCCGGTCTGAAAATAAATTATACTGGAGTAGAAACCCTGATGGATCTTGGCATGTAAGGAGATTTTTAGAATTAGGGTTTTAGAATTGAGAGTTTTGTAGTCAAGGCAATTCAATGCAAAAGAGAATTTACACGTGTCCCTGACTAATTATGGATAAAGTAATTTCTTCTGGATACATTTGCCAAGCATTCAGTGGTATGTAGTTCAGGTAATTCCCAAGATTACATCTGAAGAAGTGTGTTCTAAGGACTATGAATTAATATTTTCCTTTATTATTAGTGGAAACTGTTTATACATTTGTTTCTTGTAGCATCCTGTAACAGCTTCAGTTTGCATGTAAATGCTGAAGGGTTTATTGGTACCAAAGGCTTTTCCTCTAATTCTCTGTGTGAATACTTTTCATTTAGAATAAAATTCCAGTTATTCAGCAATACTTGCTACATTTTAAGCTTATCCCCGAGGCAGCATCAAATAAATTTTCAACTCCTATGTAGAACTGACCTTTAGGATAATTTTTTTCCTCTTTCTTTGAAGCTCTCTGATCCCTCTGACTTACCCAAGAATGCTTTCAGAATTTTTTCTATGCTTGTAGAGTTCTTATGCACTGAACACATCGATTATGCATTGGAAACAGGCCTTGCTGGTGAGTACAGGAATTCTCTGAGCATTTCATCTCCTGGGCCTTTTTGTGCACATGATCTTTGCAGATCTTTGCTGGGTCTTACTGATTGACATTGGTCACAATGTGTTGGTTAAATGTGGTTTTGTGTGTTTTGGAATCAACATTTAATGTCTTCCAAAGTGTAACTTTAATCTGGGGGAATTGGTGCAGAGGTGGGAACACACTTTTGTCTTCAAAAACATGTTTATCCCAGAAATTGGGACATCAGCACTCTCTTAATTGTTCTCTGTGCCATAAGAGAATATTTTTATATTAAGGCTTAGTGTCTTACTTTTTATAAGAATCCTGTGCTTGTTTGTATATCTGTGCACTTTAAAGTGACAGTAAATAAGAAAGCTGATTGTTTGAAGAAGTTAAAATCTCGACAGTGAGAACCTGTCATTGTGACATGACATTAAACTCACATTCTGAAGGAGGTTTTGAATTGGCTGTTCTCTTTTGCTTTTAGAAATTTTAGCAGTAAGATATTTCTGTGCTTAGGCCCACTAGACTAGAGCTGAGAAGTATCCTATGTATGGCACCATGGTAAATTTTTGGAACTCTAAGCCTGTGATTGAAGCATTCATGGAAAAATTTTGCATATTTAAAAAGTCATCATGCTAATTATAAGAACTGCATATCACTACAATCCTAATGAAACCTCCTTTGCTTCAGGCATTCCCTCTTCTGATTCAAAGAATGCAAATCTTTATTTCTTGGATGTTGTCCACCAGGCCAATACTATTTTCCATTTATTTGACAAGCAGTTCAATGATCATCTGATGCCATTAATCAGGTACCTTTATTTTGATCAGCATTTCCTTTGTGAATGGCCTATTTTTATTTTTGTTTTTTGAAGAAAGCAATTTTTTTCATTCCTCATCTCTATTAAGAGGAGTTTATGCTTTGAGTAGTTCAGCTTGGTATTGTGGAAGATAAAATACTACAATGGGAGGGGGAAGAAGGGAAGTTAAATTGGTTCCTTTAGTTTTCAAAGGAATAGAGTGGGCTCCAAGATTGTTGAGAGGTAGGAGAGGCAATTTGCTCCTTGGAGACATCACTGCTGCATTCCAGGTGGGACCGAAGGGAGTTTGTGGCTGGGGTGGGATGGGAATTCTGCAGTAAATCCTGTTGGAAGCAGCAAACCCAGCAGTCAAACTTATTCTGATGTTTTACCACTGTCAGGCATCCAACCTTCTCTATTGTTGCAGTTCCTCTCCTAAATTATCTGAATGCCTTCAGAAGAAAAAGGATATCATAGAACAAATGGAAGTGAAGCTGGATATGGGCATTGATAGGCAAGTAGAGATTTAAACTTTCTGTTAATTATTCATTCATATAAAACTCCTTTGTGATGCATGCTAACTGTCTTTCTAAGCATGAGTTACTGCTGAACACAAACCTGATATTTTTATGGTAAACATTCATTATTGTGCATAGGAAATTTAGATTTTGTGAGGTTAGGGAGTCACATTTTCCATGACACATTTCTGACCCATAAAGACTTCTGGAAGGATGTTAAAGGATTTTGGTTGTGTTGCAAGAGTTCAGTAATTCAGTTTTACCTTATTGTCTCAAACTCTTTTTTTTCTACTTTAAAAGAGGGAGAAATGATGATTGAAATAGGTTAAACCCTTGCAGAATTTCCAGTAGGAGCAAAGTTTGACAAAAATAGGTTAGATGATTTGCTGGAATCTGTGCAGTGCTATGGATTAGACCCAGTTGTGGAAGTCTGTAGACCTGGAATAATTTTGATTCTGACATTGATTTGCTTTGAGGTTGTGACTCATTTAATCTTATTTTTTCTATTTCTCAGAATGAAAATGATGGAGTAGCTATAAAAATTGTAAATTAAAATCCTGGCTGTTTTGCAGAAGAGGCAAATAATAAACTAACAAGCTTAATGTTAGGAAATAGAGCTGTTGTGTGCTGCCCTACTTTTGATTTGGTGTATTATTTTCTGTAAGTGCAAAAAGGAAGGTGGAAATAGGGGCTGTGTAAGTGGCAATTGAGATTTGAGCTGCTCCTGCTGCAAGTGACCTGAGAGATTTAAACACGGAGTGTGAAATATTTGAAGCATTGAGGCCGTTGGCTCAGATCTAGGCAGGTACAGGTTGGTCATCAGCATTAAAATGGTTTGTGTAAAATCATTAATCTCTTTAAAGTGATAGTAAGACTTAGGAGAACAAGTCCCTGTTGGAAAACAGTACATGCAAAGGCTTGTGCATGAAAAATTCAATAAATTTAAAATGTTTGTGTGCCTGTTTCGTGGTGCTTTGTGGTGCCACTGGTGCTGTTGAGAATGGATTGTCTTGCTCAAAGGAATGATAGTTTAAAATATAAAGCAATTTTCCTAACCTCTGATGGTTTTCCAGCATTATCCAATCTGGAAAAGTCCAAGTGCAGCTTCTTGAATGCCATTCACAACAATTGTCTACCTCTGTAAAAGTGATTTATTAGCCCAACAAAATTAGTTCAGCTGGTTTTCTTTCAGCATGTATTTTGTGTAAACAGCCTTCTGGGAGTGTTTATTGCCAATGGAAATCGAGGAGAATGAAAGATATAATTTGTTTAAATTTCTATTGGTATGTAGATTGTTGAGTGAAGTGCACCTGCAATGCAAGTCTGAGCTCTTTGATAGGAGAAGAGGGAGTTTGTTCCCTCTTTGGATACATAACTTCTCCCCTTAACCCACCCAGTCTGAATCCTTCAGGGCATGTAGTGGCATTGACTGCTTTCTTCAGGGAGGTTGGAGGGATGAGGGAGATGAAGGAAAGGGGAGAGGGGAAAAAAGAGGGATGTTCCTGGCCTAGGTAGGCACTGGGAGAGGTTTGCAGTCTCACTCAGCTGCTTTGCTGTTTGACCTTTGCTTTGGACGTAAAAGGAAACCAGGGCCTTGACCTTGGGTAATATTTTGAACAGATAAATCCTCTAAGAGAGAAATAAATGACACTGTAAAACTCCATTAGATTTCTGAGAACAAGAGAAATACCAAGCTCTGGCAAAGGAAGAGGTTTTTCCTTCCCCCTCACCCCTCCTTCATTTTCCAAGTGTGTTCTTATTCTTGCTTCTGACTAATAGCAAAGTGATCAAATTGTGCTGAGCTCTCTGGAATGCTTCCCTTCAGCCTTATGATTCCCTCTGCATTGAAGGATGCTATCCAGTTCCTCTGAAGAACTGGATATGAATGGATTCCCTTACAATTAATGTGTCCCCCTTAAAAGCAGCTGGCCAGCCTGCTGTTGTGTGCTGTGCTCAAAGACACTGAACTTGGAGGAAAGAGTGTCTGGGATTTTTTGGGCTGCATCTCCCTTTTTCCATAAAATTTTCTCCATAGAATTGCATTGCAAATCCAGCAGAGAGTAAGAGTGTATCTGGGAAATGAAATGCTTCCTTTGACATGTCCTGGCACTGCTTGCTCCTTACACTAAAAACAAGAGTTTATTGTATCTTCTCTAAATTGCTCAGGTGCTGGTGGCTTTTCCTCATTGCTTTACACTGCTCACTTTTGTACAGAATCGTGTTAGTTTATATAACTACAAAACTCAAGGAAATGAAAATGTTCCCTTCCCAACCCAGTCTGTGTTTGTAACTTTAAAGGACACTGAATTGTATGATTGGACAGATGAAGCACATTTTGGCTGCAGAGCAAAAGAAGACAGATTTTAAACCAGAAGATGAAAACAATGTTTTGATTCAATATACTAATGTAAGTAACAAAGTCTCAGCTCATGAGTTTTATCAGGTACAAGGTGTCCCTTGGCAAGCTGCATTAGACAACAGGTGCATGTGCTAAATTTACTTCCATTTTGCACCAAGCACCTCCCAACCCAGTTGTGGACTTTTTCTCCAGCTGCAAAGGAACATGAGCAGTTTTGTATCTGGTGTCAGACACAAATCAGTGGGTGCTGGAGGAACTGGCACATTCTTTCCCCCTCCCAAGAGGCCCAGATTCAGAACAAGGCTTTTAGCTGATAATTAGCTTTAAGCTATCAGTTTCAGAAAATCAATTAGCAGGTACTCTCTAATTGATGGGTGGGCATGACAAAGCGTCACGGGTGTACAGCATGAACATATTTTGCTGCACAGTGTTGCCTGGACCACCAAATGTGCCTGAATCCCAGTTTAGGGGCTGCTGAGGAGCTGCAGGCCTGGCTCACGTCAGGCTCTGTTTAGGGACCGGTGCATGGAGGAGTAGAGAACAAATTCTATGGGAAGAAGTGAGAGCATTCCCTAGATGCCTGCAGCCAGGTGGGAATGGGAGAAGTGGAACAGTAGGGTGTGGAGTCTGGCACTGTGTGGGAAGGGTGAAGATGCCTGTATGTCTGTAATTTGGGTTCATAACTGTAGCTGACAAGGTTTTAAATCCCTTCCCCCTCTCCTCTCACCCCTTGGTTGATCATCATTTGAGTTAAAAGTCAAAATTAAACTGTTCTTTTCTGAACTGCTGTGAACTATAACTTAAGTGAGTACTGTCTTGCATCCATCTTCCTACTCATGTTTTTGCATTTTTACATGCAAGTAAAAACCTGTTGGAAAATTATTAATTGGAGAATGACTAATTTCAGTGCTGTGCTGTGAAAGTTAAAAGATCGGTGGCTGATGTTTAACTTAGGATGTGGAAACCGCTTTGAAAAGAACAGATTTCTAGAAAGTAAGTTACCAAAAATAAATTTTATTTATTTTTTGATTTTATTTTCTTTAATTTAGGCTTGTGTTAAGGTCTGTGGCTATGTTAGAAAGCAGGTGGAAAAGATCAGAAATTCCATGGATGGCAAGAATGTGGACACAGTTCTGATGGAGCTTGGAGTTCGTTTCCATCGCCTCATCTACGAACACCTTCAGCAATATTCCTACAGCTGCATGGGAGGCATGTTGGCCATTTGTGACGTGGCTGAATACAGGAAGTGTGCCAAAGACTTCAAGGTAAGACATGAGGAGAGGATGATCCCCTGTCAAGAGGGAGTATTTTGAAGCCCCAGATGGACATTCTGGTAGAAGACTTCAAGCAGCTCTAATTATTTATATCTGGTTCTTTTCTTTCCTGTCTCTTGCCCACAGATTGCCCTGGTGTTACAGCTCTTTGATACCTTGCATGCACTTTGCAATCTTCTGGTGGTAGCCCCGGATAACTTAAAGCAAGTTTGCTCAGGAGAACAACTTGCTAATCTGGACAAGAACATCCTTCACTCCTTTGTTCAGCTGCGTGTCGATTATAGGTCTGCTCGTCTCGCTCGTCACTTCAGCTGAGAGCACAGCAAGAGATGCTGTACCTCTGGCAGGCCTCAGTTGTCAGAAAGCACAGGGAATGATTTCTTGCCAACCAGGGGTGTGACTTTTGTGGGATAATGACTGTTCAGAGCAAAGCAGCAGCCATATTTAAACCTCACAATGTAGAAGGCGAGCGGGTAAAAATCAGAGGGGTGTTTCACGTAAGCGAAAGTTCTCCCGGTGAAGGATTTCACAAATCTACTTGCTACTGATTTTTGGGTTTTTTTTTTTTGGTTGTTTTTTAATTGGAAACATGTTGGTGTAGGAAAGCAAGTGGTGCACGGGAAGTATTTTAGTCCTCAGTATTGACTTAGGAGATGCAGTTTGTTAGACTTGGAGTACAGAGCGTAGCGTAGGTAATGGATTACATAGAATAGACCAGTGTAAAAACATCCTTCATCAATTTTAATGACTTAGACTTCAGCACAGCTAATCATAATCAAATTATCTTTGATTGGTGTTTCTAAGTCATTTCTTTCATTTAAAACCTTATCCTGCTCAATGTAATTTCTTGCTCTAATTAATTAGCTGGGAATTTCTTTGAGATGTAGGAGTAAAAGCAACACTGTCCCAGAAAGATGTAATTTATTCATTGTGTAGCCTTCTAAACAGAACTGAAGTGGTGAGAAGTTTTGGATTATTTTTTTTTCTTTAGCTCTTTGGCTTTTTTTTTTTTTTTTTTTT
>VXAU01003012.1:803379-841765 GCA_013399695.1 Formicarius rufipectus | reverse complement strand
TTTTTTTTCCCTTGGTTTTTTGGTGGGTTTTTTGTTTGTTTTTTTTTTTTTTTTTTACCTAACAGTGAAAGGCCCACTGGAATGTACTAGCATTGTATGATCTGATGTTATTGTTTCTGTTTGATACCAGCACACTGAATTTATGTGCTCCTGAAGTAAATGCAGCTGTCTTGCCTAAGGCATCCTGATGACAAAGTGAAGGTACCCATTGTTGGGTTAATATAAGAGAACTTTCTCCTGCCTCTTGTTTTGTATGTAAATAAATTCAAATTCTAATGAAATGATAAAATGTAGCCCAGTTTTTCCTCTGTGGCTCTGGCCAAAGCCTTGAGTGGAAAATTCCTGTGCTGAGCAATATGAAATGTTGAAGTGTGCAAAAGCTGCTCTTCCCCTGGTTATAATTTTAATTCTGGACACAGGTTATTCTGTGTCCTTTGTGCTCCAGTGTTTATTCAGTTTGTTTCTGACATGGACCCTCAGTGAATCAATGTGAGAAACATCTGGGGTGGCTTTGCCGCAAGCAGCTGAAAATTGTTGTAAATAACTCTTTTTTTGAGAGTGGGCTCTGGTGGAAGCCAGGTTGGGAGTGCAGTGCTTTGTGTCCTCAACCTGAGCTACATCCCCCCTGGGCAAATCCTTCCTAACGTGTTCTTCGTGCCATGGGCTCAGCCCATGTCACGGACACCCCTTTCTCTGCCACCTTCAGAGGTTGGTCAAGTAATTCTGTTCTTCTCTGTTACGAATGAATTCCCAGGTGCAGTCAACATTGGCAAGACTTGTGTGGAGCTTCTCTTGGTTAGTTGAGGTTCTCCTGCTTCGTTTGTTGTTTAGCTAGCAGAGCATTGTATCAGTGGACAGGAGAATGGATGCCAGAGTGTCCCCAGGTATTCCAGGGGACTGGCACTGCTCTATTTCTTGGCCCTGGCAAAGCCACCAGGAGTTTTGGACACTGGAGGAGGCACATGCTTGTACTGCTGCTGCCATTTTTATTTTTTTTTTCAAAAGCTCTGATGTGAATTCAGATGATACCTCTCTGTTACCTCTGTAACTGAAAGCCAACAATTTTAAGGCTGTGGTTTTATTAACCAAAATCTTTCTACAAAAATAAAAAAGTGTCAATTTGTAAACACTTCAGAACAGTGAACATCATCCGGAGATTGCAGATCACAGAAGTGCTTCAGAATTTGTTGTATGATTGTTTGACTTTTTTTAAGGTTGTATGAAATGTATTTACCATATTCCTTGCTTTATTAGCTGTGTTTTCCATGCATATGCTCAGTGCAATATTTCCATTATGCCTGTTTGACAGGAGGCAGCAAAAAGTAGGTGAATACTGAAATTTAGATATGTAAACTCTTCCTCAATAAAAAGAATTCCTTCCAGGCACTCTTTTCATTTCATTTCCATGTTCTTCAAAGATATTTATACTCAATTGTATAAGCCCTTCTATTTAAAAAAAAAAAGAATAAAATTAATTTTACTGATCAAATCTATCACTGGTGTGAGCTTTCCCCTTCCTTTTAAAAACCTCCCTGAGCACACACTGAAAGTTTTTAGTTCTGGAGAAGGCTGCATTGTCAGTAAGTTTATTTTATAATACAAGTTGGATTGGGATGGGGTGAGGAACAATACTTTTCACACACTTTAAAGTTTAGAGCTCTTTTAGCAGGTAATTTAGAAAAATATTTCCAGTGGCTTCTGAATGCAATAAAACAGTATCTAAAATACAAATATGCCTTTTAATGCTCATATAATGAGTTAGAGTAGTGCCTGTCTAATGTTGCCAGGGCATTTCTTTATCAGGCTGGCAGAGGGGGAGAGTGTGTGTGTGTAATTATGTTGTCTACAATTGGTGAAAATGGCTTTGCAGTAAACTGTTGGAGGCTGGCAAATAAGCTGGGGCTTTACAAGTCCTACAATTTATTCAGATCATTTGGTTGTGTGCACAGAGGGCAAGGAGGAGTTGATGTTCTCTAAGAACCCAAGTATAGGAAAAAAAACCCTGGGAAGTGGAAGTGCTTGGAAATGTGAGATCTTGACACAGAAACAGAGGGTAAAAAATGAAGAAGACGTGAACTAAAAGGGGAGGGAGAATGAGCAGTTGGAAATGAAGGAGGGAAGCTAAAATAGGATTAATGGAAATCTGACACACACACCAACCTGGGAGAATAAACAGAATTGGCATTAAATCCCCCACCCTGAAATGGAGTGAGCCTCTGGAGGAGAGGGACTGGCCAAAATACTTGGCTGTGGAGCTGATCATTCATCCTGAGACTTGGACTCACCAGGAAGAGGGTCCAACCCGAGTATGTGTCTCTGCAGGATGGGTGGTGATGCTCAACTTGAGCACTGTGAGCAGCAGAAATGCCTCAGCTCTGTGCAGCCTGAGGGCAGGGAAGGAGAACTTGCCAGAGCTGAGCTTGATTATTTTAATTTGAAGACCATGGTGGTCTGGAGGATGGTAAGTGAGTGATTGATTTGAGGATGGCAGGTCATTGATGGGGGGTGGCTCAGGTTGTCTCACGGTTGGTAAGAGAACTTTGGGTTTGGTTTTATTTCCTCCTCACAAAGTCATTTTGAATACTTGGTGGTGTGATTGAGCACTCTCTGAACTTGTTGCTCCATTTCTGGAGGAAATTGTGTGCCCTGCAAAGTGTCTTGAAGAGTGTGAAGCCCCGTTGGGTCCCCTCATGGGTTGGGTGCCCATAGATCCAGGTTTCTCAGCCTGATGTGCATACTCAGATGCCATGAAAAATCCTAGGAGTACTCTTTGGATTAAGTTTTAATGGCAATAACTCCCTTAATTTAGGTTAATGCTTGAGTTGAACTGCTCATGGATAAGGAAGCCAGCCTGAGGTGATGATTTTTTCTATTCAAGGCATTATCTAAGTAATTGCTTGTCTAATTTTAAATGCAGGTGACAGCTCTTCTTTGCCCTTCCTGTCCCAGGAGCAGCAGGGAGAATAAGCCATCAGCCCTCTTCCACAGGACAACAGAAAGGTAGGAACTCCTTTCCTGTCCTGATGTTCTGCTGGATGTTGGCTTCTAGGCATTATTTCCACCTCCTCTGAGGTAGCTGCAAATGGAAACAGCTTCCTGTTTCTCTGTCTGCACTGGAGTATTTTCTCTCTGGATATCAAGGCTGTCGTGTTGTTGATTTTATTCTGTTTCCTGGTGCTTCCACACCTGTTTTAGGGAGGGGAGGGAGCCAGACCTCCTGCCCAGTTATATTCACTGCTGTGCTTGTGTTTTTTTTCCCTTCCATTCTGATTTCTTTTGGTGGTGGTAGATTTCTATCCCACGTCTTCTGCTTATCTTGGAGTGGGGAAGCAGCTGTGTTTGCCCATCGTCTTTTCTCTTGTGTGGGGCCCTGCTTGCTCTGTGTCAATACAGCCCTCAGTGTGTGTGTGGAAACCTTGGTTTCTACCTTTATTCTCTCAGCTTTATGTCCCTGTGCCCTGTTTTCCTTTCAGATATCAGGATTGCACTATCCCTTCCCCTCTGTTGCCACCCTGCCAGGGAGAGAAAGACCTTTAACTTTGCACTGTGGCTTCTGGGAGACCTTTTACATGTTGTCTAGTGGTTCTCCACCCCCATGTAGCCCAGCAGGAGGAGTTTGGCTTCATTCCTCTGTGTTCCTCTACCTTCTACCCCATATTCTCTCATCTCTGCAGGGCTCTCTTTCCATATCCTCTCCCCTGAGCTGGATATAAATTATGGTGAAACTGCATGGGGAGAAAAGTGTCAGGTATCTCAGTTTCAGTGTCCTTTAATTAACATGCCAGGAAAGCAACAAGAAATGCAAAGTTGAGCCATCTTTGAGAACAGCTTAATAAACCAAAAGGAATTGTTTTGATACTTGAGGTTCAAGATGAAAATTTTGAAATTTTATTTGTAATTTATTTGTAACTTAACTCCATCCTGATATGAGATGAAACTTAATCCAAGGTTTCCATGTAGCAGTCCCAAATCCTGCTCTTCTGCGCTGCTGCTTCCCCTCTGTGAAGTGAGGAGACCTTGGAGCTGAGGCTGGAATGAGCAGCTCATCCCTGCTGTGAGGGGTCAGCACCCAAGGTCTCTGCCTGCCCCTGCCCTCCCTGGGCTGTAGAATATTGTGAGGCTCTTGTGTCACTTTGTGCTACAGAAGAGACCTTTGCTGGTCCTGCACAGGCTGCCCAACAGGGTCCAGTTGCTCTGAGCTCGTGGAATCAGAGAACATCTCCAGCAGGAAGGGATTATAGAGTCCAACTCCCAGTCCCTTGCAAGGCCACCTAAAACTAAATGATATGACTAAGAGCATCATCCAGATGCTGCTTGAACTCTGGCAGGTTTGGTGCCCTGGGTAGTCTTTCCACTGACCAGCCACCACTCCAGCAAAGAACCTTCTCCTAATGTCCCTTCTTTGGGGGGGGATCAGAACTGTTCCACCCCAGTGATGTGATTTTAGAGCATGTGTGAGAGCCATAGCTGTCAGTGCTGACTTGTTCAGCTGATCTTCCAAAATACAGCATTCTTTGAAAGTTGATATTTTAAGTTTTCTTCTTGAAGTATAACACCCTCTCTCACTTCCTTCACTGAGACCCCAAAGTGTCTGTAAGACTGCTGGAACCAGAGCATGAGGAAGGAAATGGAGACAGGCATCCCAGCAGCAGTGGCTGTTGCTGAAAGCTCTCTCACACTGTGTTTCCTTGCTCTTACACCTGGATTGAGCAAGGATGGAAGAGAGAATGGACTAAGAGGTGGTGGTCTTTGTCTTCTTTGTGTGCAAGGTGGGCCTCTTAAGTATTTTTTGTATATAATTTTAAGGCCTATTTTGTCTTCTGCTGCATTGCTCGTTGTTTCCCCTTCTTAATGCATCTTTTGGAAGCCCCTGAGGGTAAAATTAGCCTGTTTAACCAGTGAATGTCTCTCCTTTTATAAAGAAGGATCCAAAGGAGGCATTGCCTCTCAGGACCTTTCACCTCCCCAGAGGAGGCTGTTTGCCCCACAGCCTTCCCTCGAATTTTATCCACCTTACCCCACCCTCCCCTGTTGTCAGGGCTGCCCTTGTCCTTGTCAACCTTATCCCAACCTCACTTCCAGCACGAAGGAGATCTGGCAGCACCTTGGATGTCCATCCATGCTGCCCAGCAGTCTGCTGGGGGCAGGAGCTGTTGCTCTGACCCCATCAAGGCTCCCTCTTCGCTTGCAAAGAGAGGGATGGTCCAGAAGCAACTCACAGGTGGAGAAGCTCTGTGGTTGTCAGGATCAAGTGCTCCTGCTGAGAGACACAGTTCAGGTGCACCTCAGCTGATGCTGCCAGTTGAAGGTGGTCCCTGGGACCTCCCCACTGCCTTGGCTGTGGTATTTGAGGGTTGTAGAGAAGCAAGACAACACGAGCTTGCATTTGACACGTTTTTATAACACCGATTTTACTGTAAACAACTCATTAAAATGACTTTCTAAGTCTCAGGCAAGTGGATTTTTGAAGGTTGCTCATTTTACTTATCCACCCAAAGTCAATTTGAGTATGAATATATAACATTTTACTCAAAGCAGCAAACAACTTCAGGGAAGAGACATTTATTCTGGAGGCAGAGACTCAAACTCGACAGCAATGATGCATTACAAATATATAATTATTTGCACTAATATTTGAGCAGGTGGAATGGATTAGTACATGGTCAACATTGTGCTGCTGATAACATGTATTTTTCTATATTAATATGTACTGTGCAACATGTATTAAAATTGTCAATAATTCATTTTAACAGAGATAGCAGTATTTATATTGCTGTGTTCTACAGACAGCAGAGTGAATTGTTAAGATGTGTAAAGCTGGGCTAGATTTAACTGAACTTTGTTTCCCAACGTGTGTAGTTTTAATTTCCCATTAAGAAAAACAATCCAAAACACCTTTCAACCCCAAAAGATTCTTGCTCTTCTGTGGAATTCCTGATCCAGATCCATTCCTGCTCTCCCTGGCCTGTTAGGAATTAGCTTGAAATGAGACCCCCCCCCGCCTCCAAGGCCCAGCCTGGGCCCTTGTCATAATCCTGGGTTACAGCCCCAGTTTAGGTGCTTGATAGGTGGATTCCTTCTGTGGATTTTCCTGAATTAACTGGAGATCATTTTTATATTTTTCTGTTTCTAAGACCTACTTTGTCTTCTGTTATGTTGCTTGTTGTTTCCCCCTCTTAATGCATTTTTGGAAGCTTCTGAGGGTAAAATTAGCCTGTTTCAGCAGTGAATGTATCTTTTTATAAAGAGGGGTCAAGGGAACACACTCAGCTCTGGGCCTTGTCACTGGCAAATCCTGGGACAAGCAGAAAGTGCAACACAGGGTGGGTGAGCCACTAATTTTCAGAGGGATACTTTAAACTGCCAGAGGGCAGGGTTAGATGGGATATTGGGAAGAAATCCTTCCCTGTGAGAGTGGGGAGACCCTGGCACAGGTTGGGCAGAGAAGCTGTGGCTGCCCCATCCCTGGAAGTGTCCAAGTCCAGGTTGGATGGGACTTGGAACAACCTGGGCTGGTGGAAGGTGTCCCTTCACATGACAGGGGGTTGGAACTGGATGATCTTTAAGGTCCCTTCCAACCCCAAACCAGTCTATGATCTTGAATCATGTCATTTGCAAGCATGTCTTGACAATTGTTTTGTTCTGAGATGCACATCTGGGATTGCTTTCAGAGCAAAGAATGGATTTTGTTACTTTTCCTTCCTGGGGACACCTGAGTGCATGGAGGCCACTGAATTGCTTGCAGCAGCTGTTTAAAGCAGCCAGAATCCCTGCATCCCTCTGAAGGCTTGAAAATTCTACTCCTGACCAGCCAGACACAAGTTAAACTGGCCTAATGAACCTCTCCATTTATTTATCCTTTTTTTTCCTACATGCTGATATATATTAATCTCAGAAGTGGCTGTGGGGGTGAATTACTCCTTCCTCTTGCCTGGGCAACTCCTTTATTCTGCAAGAGCAGTGTTAGGTTTGAAAAGCCTCTTTAAGAGTGTAAGGGCATCCTTCTGTGGCACCAGAGCATCTGCCCTGAACATCAGTGGGAGCTGAGCCCCCAGTTGGGACTAAAGAAAAGAAAGTCTTGCTTAGCTGTTGAGAATCAACTTGCTGTTTTGTTTTTAAATTTACTACTTTTGCTCCCTGCAACAGTGAGAGCCTTAAATAGTAATTTTTAGGCAGAGCTTGAAGTCCAGGTCTTCTGAAGGAGGCCAGAAATAGCTGGCTTGTGTTGGCTCAACAAATAGGGCGCTGTGCCAAATTCACTGCTGGTGTGAGCAGCTGTAACTTTGCCAACTTCAATGGAAATATGAATTTTTACAAGTCCATAAGCACGTTAGACACATACCTTTGTCTTCCCACAATTAGTTTTGTTGCTGACATAGCATGAGGCTTTCTGTTGTACATAATCCAGTGTCTAAATATAGTAATTCCAATGCACTTGAGATCAATTAGATTTGTACTTTTAAACTCAGTTTTGTCTATAAAGATACTGTTATGTTGCTGAAGGGATTTGGTATTTAAAGTGTCTGAACAAGTCTAAGTGGCTCTTGGGCATTATAATTTTTATTTAGCTGCTTTTAGCCCAATCTCTAATCAAATTAAAACCTACCATGACTGGTGTATAACTCAGAGCAGATGGTGGAGCGTGTTTAGCTGATGGCACTTACTTTTTTTTTTGATGAGAGGGGTGCTAAGGTGGTGCTTTTGTTAACAACAAAAGGCTCCTCTTTTCTGAAAATTGAAAAATAGGATGAAGTGGCTTTGGGGGAACAAAAAGACAAGAACACGTTCAAGGTTGTGGAGGACCCCACAACCATGAGCAAAGATCTCTTTGAAGCCTTCACACTACCAAGGCGCTTTGCTTTAAAGGAAGTTACTCTTTATAAAACACAACCCTGTGAGAATAATGCTGCTGGCCATGTGTAGGCAGGAAGGGGAGGGTGTCAAAGAGCTGTCAGCTTCCCTCTAGGAAATTATTCCAGAAGATACCCTGGGATCAGACCACTAGATCCCAGGTCTGGGTCCCTCCCACTAGAGGGGAGAGTGGCAGCGACGGGACCCAGACCGTGGTTTGTTTAGGAACGTGGAGAAAGCCCAAACTATTCTTTGTGGGGCATGTAATTCTCCCCACGCTGGTGCTCTCCATCCAGGCCCCACTGTGTGAGGCAGTGAACAGGAAGGTGGGCAGTTTTCTGTCTTGTTTCATGTGAGAATGGCACCTTTAGTAATGTTTGGGGTCTTGCAGAGAAGGAGAAGGCAGGAAACAATGATTCAACGGGAGCGCTTGGTGCTCAACTGCTCAGTCACGTTGGGGGGGCAAAAATCAGCAGCAGTGTCAGCTCAAGAGGAGAGTTCATCCTGGATCTTATTTCCAGGGCTGAATAAGGTCCTAGTCAGGCTGAGGAAGTGTCTTCTCTTTGAAACTTGTAAGAGTCTGTCAGCTGGGTTTAAAAAAAAAAATATAATTGCATGAGTGATACATTGTGCTGTCAGACACACTCTTACACTCGTGTCCAACTTTGAGTTGGAGAGCACTTAATTTTAATTGTGAGTGCCAGAAAATTTCTTCATGCCAAAAAAAGACAAGGAATGGCTCTTCTTTTTGAGCTTTTCCTGTATAAAATAGACATTGAAAGAACAAGATGTGCTGAGGAAGCTCAGGGAGAGTGACACAACAATTTTACGTTTTTTGGTTTAATTTAGAGGGATGTTATTTTTTTTGGATGCTGATCAATGTGGATTCCAAGGGGAGATGGAGCAGAGCCAGTTCCGTGGTGAAACAAGATTGCAGAAGACAACACAGCCACTCTGCACTGCCACACAAGACGGAACTGGAGCCAAAAGAAGCAAAAGTGGAGCAGTTCTCCAGGCATGGAAACATCCTGGGGGACTGATATCACCAAATTCCCATCCTGTGAGTTTAAATTGGTACTGTGCTCATTGAGTGGACTCCCATGTCATGGACCAAGAGAGAGGGGAGCTATTCCAAAGTCTGATTCATCCTGGCATAGAACTAAAGTAGGACACATGATTTGCTTCCTAGAAGAGTCTCAGTTGTTTCACCAGTTCTGAAGGGACACAAGCCACTTGTTTAGACCAGCTAACAGGCCTGATGAGTAGGAGAGCCTCACCTGCTTGAAAAGGCCAAGAAAACCATGCATACTTGTTATTTTGACCCCTTAAAAGTGCCTTTAAAAGTGAATTCAGCCCTTTCAGCTCGCATGGCTCATTTGGATTCATTTCCCCTGTGGAATGGATGAATCTAGAGGTGATTTTGTTTCATGGATAAGTCTGGTGGTAGAGCAGAGACTTTGAGAGGAGGTAAATGTTTCCTTTCTGTGCTCAGGAGCTGCCTTTGGGAAGGCTGCACAGTCCCTGTGGCTGCTGTGGCACTGCTGCTGGACTTCCCTCCCGTAGCAGGGCTGTGTGAGGAGGCACTTTCCCTGTACGTGGGGATGTTGCCGTGAAAACTGGGCTTCCTCAGGTGCTTTGATCTTGGTCTCTTTGAGGAGCTCAAAGGCAAGGGATGAGCCTCTTCTGGAGGAGCCATTCTGTTGTGATTGTGTTTTATTGATTTGCCTGAAAACAGGCAAATGGAGGAGCGAGAGAAGAGAGGTTAAAGTGGACAAAAGGCTTGGACTGAATTCTGAAAAACACTTCCTTTATTTCTCTTTGCTTTACTCTAAACAAGTCTTTGATTCTTTTAATCTGACGGTGGCTCACTTCAAACAAAATGACTCTTCTTCTAGCCTGGTTCCCTTCTGCTTGGCATCTCTCTGCTGCCACACCTGCTGGTCCTTGGCAGAGCAGAGCAGGGCCCCTGTCCTGTTGCTCCCTCTCGGATCCCAGCTCTGCCTGCCTGAGTGGCAGCTGCTGCCTGACCCTTGGCTCCACTGGTGATTGTGCCCTTGTCTGAGGCTGCACGAGGAGCTCCAGTGCAGGTTAGACCATCTACAGATGCCATCCCTCTGTTCCAGCACTGCCCTCTTGGAGAAAGGGACCTGCTTCTGTTGCCCTTCAAAGTTTTTCTGTATCTCTTTTCCCACACTGAACTTTCTGTTCACAAGTGGAGTTCTGCAATGCTGTGCCTGGTCTGAGGGACTTCTTAGGCTTGTTGATAGTTCAGAGCTGCTCTGGCAGTCTGGGGTGCACCTCATGTCTGTCTGCTTCCTGCAGGGCTCTGTTCATCACCTGCCCTCACATGTCCTCACTGCTTTCACCCTCCTCTTTTCCAGGATCCATCTTCTAGCTGAGGCTTATCAGGCCATAGCAGAAATCATGTCTGTTGCCCTTCCCAGAGCAGCTGAGGAATTAAGAGATGATTTTTCCCCTGTGCAGCAGTGAAGGGCATTTCCAGCCATCATATTTACCCTTCTCTATGTTCTGACCCCTGAACCACAAAACATTTTTTTGTCCCATCAAAGGACCTCTTGGGCTTCCCGATCAATTTATTTTTTCAACCAGTTCCCTCAGGTTAGGAGTTTGAGAGACCCTAAAGCTGAAGGCTATACCACCAACATCAAGGAGAAATTATTTATCTCCAGCAAATCCTGGGTTTGGCTGGGCATCCTCTTGGATGCCCAGTCTCTCCCAGGGTGCTTCCATCTGACCTGCCATTCTCTGTCAGCTCTGCCTTGGGTCTGCCTTACCTGGAGGCAGTTTCATCCTCAGCCCTCTCTTCATCCCTCTTCCCAAGTCACCACACACTCCTCAGCCAAGGCATTTTTGGCAGGATGGACAGGAACTATTCCAAGAATAGGATCTTTATCAGTCAGGCAGCTGCTTGTCATCTTGTCCCCCCCTGATTCACAGGTGGCTTTGAGCTTCTCTGTCTGGCAACACAGGAGGCAACAGCTAAGAGAGCCTCATGGATGGAACTCACTGCGACAGCAGAATTTGGACTGACAGGATGGAAGACCACCTTTTTTGCACTCTGGTGTCCTGAAGGCAAGGCATGTTACTCTGCAAAAGCCTGGGAATTGTGGGTGACATCAGCCTTGGTGGAATGAAATGGGGGTCGTGTCCAGCCCAAGGTTGCCTTGCTGAGTGCAGTGTTTGAGTAGTTGGTTCAGGCATCGCTGTGTCCTCGACCTGTTGAGGGTCTGACAGAGACTCTCAGGGAGTTTAATCTTTCCTGACTTGGATTTTTCTTTAGTCAAGCCTTTGCAATTGGAATATTCAACTATGGCTCTGCTTGCATGGCAAATACAGGTTTTCCTGCTTGTATTCCCAGATGTATGGTAGACATGGGACCATTCAGATGGAAAGGGACCTCAGAAAGTCATCCCTTTCCCCACCCACAGCTACTTTGAAGGCAGGAACAGCAGTGAATTCAGGCCATAAAGAACACTGAATTTAGCAGCACTTCAAAAAAGGTGCAGAAGCTGATTTACTAAGTCCTGATTTGTCATGGGGGTGTTAATTGCTTTTATTGTGTTTCTCTTTGAATACAGGATAAACCAAGTTTGGTTTCCTGGAGAATAATGACCAACAGGTTCCTCCTCCTTCCAACCTAAATAGTTCTATGATTCTAAACTCAGTTAAATCACTCTGGAGCACCCCTTGTGCTATGCTGTGACCCCCAAATTTTGTGGGGTTGAGTGGCCATCTGTGTTGTGGATCCATCTGAGAACAACATGACATCTCACATCTCTGCTGTATATGAATGTTCATTCTAACTGGACACCAGTTCACACATTTCAACTGGTCGACAGATGGGATAAACAACAAACTAGTGCTGAGGTCACTCTGTGGCCTTTGGTTAGTAACCTGTATTTCTCAACTTTGCATTGAACTTTTTGCACAAAATTTATTGGAGCATGTTGCTTTTTATAACCTCTGCCTTTGCCACTTTTGGTGAAAATGCATTCATGGGCTATAACTCCCAGACTCTAGAAATTCATAGAATTACAGAATGGTTTGGATTGGAAGGGGCCTCAAAGACCATCTTGTTCCACCCCTCTGCCATGGGCAGGGACACCTTCCACTAGACCAGGTTGCTCCAAACCCTGCCCAACCTGGGCTTAAACTCTACCAGGGAAGACTCAGTTTGGATATATCCATGTCAAAACCCTGGGCTTAGATGCTGCTTTCAGTTTAGGAAAAAGCTTTAGGGTTTAGCCTCTAATAAAGGAAACTGTGAAGTTGTTTTCCACCTGCCAGCTGACATCACCTCCATCTCACCTGGTTTAAAGCTCAGCTGGTCAACTCTGCTGGTAAGAGAGGTTCAGTCAGACTCTGGCTGAAGTATTTGGGGGTTGCTTGGCCAGATGAAACAGAGACACTGAACTCCCCATTGAAAAAAGCCACAGGGTTATCTTGTGCAGAAATCCAAAGGCTTAAATCTGAAGTCACTGTGACCTGCAAAATGTGTGTTCCAACACCAGGCTTGAGGGATTAATCTTTGTTGCAGTGTCCTGTAGCAGCAGGGAACTCAGGCTGGATTTTATATGCAGATTTTGACCTGAAATTCTTCATGGGAGCCTCTGCCCTATGGGTACCCTCCCAAATGATATTTATGTTCCTTTTGTCCCAGCACGAAACACAAAGGATGCTCCCCAAAAGTCAGAGGGTACCACGAATGGGGGGTTTGTTTGGTGAACAGGCTCACAGGACAGTGAAAAATGGGTTTGGGGGCCACTTCATGCAGAAAGGGAAGTGCTGTTGAGCTGCAGAGGGGTTGTGCCATCTAGAAAGATTCCCCTGGGATTGGGACACTGACTGGAATGTCTCTTCCTTCCTTTTCCTTACCCAAGTGGGATTAAAGGCTGTGCTGTTCTCCTGCTTTCTGTCCACCTGCTGAGAGAGGCTTTCTTGGTCTGTGTTTCTGATGTTCAGGGTAGCACAGGCAAGACTTGTTTGAAATGCATAATATATATTCCTTTTGTATGGGAATACAAAACCAGCTTTAAATCATATTTAGAAGAGTAAGTTCTTGGTCCAATACGGACACCAGTCATTTTTGAAGTTCCGAGGCAAAGAAGGAAAATACTAAATACTTCCCCAAGCATTTTAGCCACTGCAGTTCTTGATTCTCCAAGGGAAGCTTTGTTTCCCCCCATACCTCTGTGAATTTTGGGGTTTTTTTGCAATATGACTGTCACCTGAGGTCAATGCTCAAAAGACAGAAAGTACTTCTCCCACAACCCAAGCAGAGAAACAGTTAAGCATCTTAAGCTGTGTAAGCAAAAATAGAGGAAGAGGAAAAAAAGTTGCCAACTTATTTTTGACAAAAGACAGGAAAATGACAGGCTGTTTGGGGTATGCAAAAAATTTTTCCTTTCAGACTTATTGACAGCCAGAGGGGGGTTATTATTGAGAATATGGGTAAAGTTACTGCCAGTTTTTGCTGGTACTCGTGTTTAAAAAGAAACTATGGAAACCGGGAGTAGGAATATTAATTAAGCTCAAATTTGGAATGCCTTTGCCAGGAGTGGCTGCATGAATTCAATGAAGCAGCCTGTTGGGTTGCAATTCACTGTGTTGTTTGCAATTTAATAGAATGCTGAACTTTTCATAAATTAACATGTTGTTTCAATAATCTGATTAAAAGGTTATATGTTGATAAGCTTAGACTTAGCTGAGGTTTTTCCCTCTTCTTGCTTAAAGAACCAGTGTATATTTTCTTTACTCAGTTTGGTGCCACAAAGTGCACCTTAGGGGCAGGATCACTGTCTCCTCTAGATTTTGGAAGCGCAGATGGGAGTCAGTGCAGCTGGGACACCAGGTGAGGGTATGACCCTTGTCCCCAGGTTCTGGTGAGCATCTCAATTATAAAGATATTCCAAAAATACTGGAATTTTGAAAGGAGTTTTGAGTAGCTGTTGAAGTTGATTTAATCCTATTTTTATGGAGTAGGATAACACTGATACTTTAATTCTCTTCTAGTTTGTATTTGATTTCCTTGTAACTTGACTCTGTTACATACCATGTGTTTAAAAAATGTTCTAAAGGTGTCCATGTGTGTATGAATATACATATATACAGAGAGAGAAAGGGAGACACCCTCAGAAACAGAGGCAGGGAGAAACCTTTGCTTATGGACATTTAAGGTGCAAACCTCAAGGGAGGTTCAGACTGGAAATTTGGGAAAAATTCCATCAGCCCTGGAACAGGCTGCCCAGGGCAATGGTGGAATCCCCATCCCTGGCAGTGCTCAAAGAAGGTGTGGCTGTGGTTTGCTGGTAATTATGGTGGTGCTGGGTTAATGGTTGGACTCTGATCTTGGAGGTCTTTCCCAACCTAAACAATTCGGTGATTCTATGACTCAGCACTCCAGCACCCAGTTGAGAAACTTGGATCCACAAAGAAATATTGGGGTGTCTAATTCCCATCGTTTTGGGGAGGTTTTACATGCCTGAATAGCTTTAGTGGGTCTGTGCCATAATCTGGCACATTTTAGTGCTCTGCAAGCACCAGCTGAGTCCACAGGGATGGATGTGAAAGATGGGAGGGATGTGTGTTGTCTCTGGTAGTAGCCAAAGTGATGGAAACACAGGTTGCCACCTGGAAAGGCCTTCAAGCAGAGCAAACCTGTTAGTGCAGACAGGTTACCCTCTCTGCAGGATTCCTTCTGTAATTTCTCTTTTACATGGGTCGAGCCTCACAAGTGTTCATCTGTGTTCTGCTCCCCATAAGGCTTGCCTGTGAAGGGACCTCAGTTGGCATGGCAGCTGTTGAGCAGAAATAAGCAAAAGCCCAAGAATGGCCTGAATTTTACATCAAATAAAGAAAATCATTGGAAAAAAGTTATGAGTCGAGCCCCAAACAGCAACCAGGTCTTTTAACTATCCCCACCAATTATTCCTGGTGTATGTCCCAGTCCTGAGCTCAGCTCACTGAGCTGGCACACACACTCAATGTCAGTATTTATTGACCAAGCCTCCCTATCCCATGCTCTTCTCTGACAGCAAAGGAGAGACTTTGCAAGGGGCAACTCTCACTTTGCCCAAGTGTCTTGTAGTTCAACCAGGAGAACATGGGAGAAGGGGTGGAGGACGCAGTTGGAAGGCTGAGTGTTGACTGCCTCGTGTGCAGGAGGACAGGTGAGCTATCCATGGGATGCTGCTCTGCTTGCAGGAGCACAATGGAATGCATTCCAGGTAATTCCCTCCCAACCCTTCCTGTGGAAGTCTGGGATTCAGGAGAGGCTGCCAGGTCTGTGTAAGAGCAGAGGAGCTGCTCTGGTTTTTAGCTGCCTTACATCTGCGTGATCGGAACGGGGACTGCGTTCAGAAAGCGCTCATTAAGCCAAAAATATCCCCCCACCCCCCATTTTTCAGGGAAAAGCAAGTTATAAATATAATCACCATCAGCAGTAGATCTCAAAATCTAAATTGCATGCTTTGCTGAGACTTTTTTTCTTTTTTTCCACCCCCCCAAACAGAGGTGAACAGATGGCAAAGATGCACTTCCCGCGGACGGCAGAAGGGAGGCAGCCTTGTTTCAAGTAACGCTGCTTCTGGGCGCTAATCCAAAATGCACAGTAGGCAGAAGTTAAAAGGAAGTGCTTGCTTTTAGGTTTTTAAACTATATCCCTTAATCCTGGGTGATGATTGACAATCATGATTTAGAGTATGAGGTGC
Organism: Formicarius rufipectus; assembly: GCA_013399695.1. Lineage (NCBI taxonomy): Eukaryota > Metazoa > Chordata > Aves > Passeriformes > Formicariidae > Formicarius > Formicarius rufipectus. The sequence goes on along the minus strand of VXAU01003012.1, from coordinate 826,184 downwards.
CCCTTTCTAATCCGGCAAGTTTGATGTTATTTGCGTATCTAGTATGGCTTTATTCAACTCCAACTAAATGGGAGCCTGTGCAATTGATGCCACATTGCAGAGATGAGTCCTGGCCTGGGAGTCTATTTACAGATTAGTGGATACACAGCTCCCATAGTAGTGGCCTTTTTTAATGCTGTGTGTGTGATTTAAAGACTCCAAAAGGCAAATTTACAATTAAAATGTTTCTTGCTGGGCAAGAATACTAGTGGGAGACTTTTTACATAATTTAATTCACCGTGGAGGGAAGCAATATACGAGATTATATTAATCCTAGTTTGATAATTATAGTAAAATAAGGGTACATGTTTGTATTTAATAGTGATAAAAAAAAGCTATCATTGATTGCCTTTGTGTTTTTATTATAACATATGTGCTTGATCTCAATTTCGACAGAAAGGCTGCTCCTCTTGCTGAAGTTTGCAGTAAGTGAATGTAAAATGAGGAGCACAAAACAGTTAATGAGTATTTGCCCAGGGTTTGTTATTTGTAAAGGTGAGTTGACGCTTCTTATCTCCCGCCATCAGCAGCTCTTAAATCAATCTTGCTCAAAGAAAAGGAGTAATAGATCACGATACATTAGAAATGGCAAATAGAAGCAGCATCTGGGAGGGAGAAAAAGCTGGATATAACTTAAGCATGTAAAGCTTTACAGCATCTTCTGCATTTTATAGGGTTTTCTGTTGATCTATCAAATGCAGACTAGCTAAGATGCACACGCTTGCTGATTGAAGCTTGGCATATATATTTAGCATTAATCACAAGCAGCTGTGGTGGAAGGAAACCTTCTTTCTAGCCAGCCAGATTATATTAGATTAAAATGATCCATATGTAAGGTGTTGCAATACCTACTACTGGGGCAGGAGGGAAATCACATTATACTTGCAACTAGATTAACACAGGGATTGAGCTGACAAATAATTCTCCCCTGCTTTTCCTTTTGTCAGGTGGGAGAAATAAAATGTGGGTACACCAGTGAACTGCCTCCCCAGGACCCAGTTCTGTGATTGCTTTTGGTTCCTTGAGTTTTGACAGAGGAGCCCAATGCCATGGGAATCACAGAATCATTCAGGTTGGGAAAGACCTCCAAGACCATCAAGTCCAACTGTTCCCCCAGCACTGCCAAGCCCACCACTAACCCACGTCCCCAAGTGCCACATCCACATGGCTTATAAACCCCTCCAGGGATGGGGCTTGCACCACTGCCCTGGGCATCTGTGCCAGTGTTTGAACACCCTTTCTACAAAGACAGTTTCTTTAATATCCAAACTAAACCTCCCCTGGCACAACTCGTGGCCATTTCCTCTCACCCTGTCTCTTGTTTCCTGGGAGAAGAGCCTTACCCCCCAGCAGCTCCCCCTTTCTGTCAGGGAGTTGTAGAGAGCCTGAAACTCCCCCCTGAGCCTCCTTTTCTCCAGGCTGAGCCCTCCCAGCTCCCTCAGCCCCTCCTGCTGCTCCAGCCCCTTCCCCAGCTCCGTTCCCTTCTCTGGACTTGCTCCAGCCCCTCAATGTCCTTCTTGTTGTGAGTGGCCCAAAACTGAACTCAGGATTTGAGGTGTGACCTCACCAGTGCCCAGCACAGGGGGACGGTCACTGCCCTGGTCCTGCTGCCACACTATTGATGCTCCAAGCCAGGTGCCATTGTCCTTCTTGCCCACCTGGGTTCGTGTTCAGTCACCATTAACCAGCACCCCACAGGTCCTTTTCCTCTGTGCAGCTTTCCCAGCCTGGAGCTCTGCAGGGTATGGTTGTGACCCAAGTGCAGGACCCAGCACTTGGCCTTGTTGAACCTCATGCTGTTGGTCTGGACCCATCAATCCAGCCTGTCCAGACCCCTCTGCAGAGCATCCTTTTATGAATTACTTGAACTCCAGTCACAGAATCCCATCTGGTGGGTGATGCTGGGTGTGTGGTTTTGCAGTCTGGATGCTGGAGAAGCCACCTGTCACCTGGCTGAGGAGGTGCCCCACTGTTGGGTACCACCAGCTGGGGAAAGAGGCTGCCCACGGTGGTAACCTGGTGCACCAGACCTCATGAGGGTGGGCTGCCACAAATCAGCACATGTTGTGTGCTTGCAAACCTCAGCTGTGAGGGCAGGAATATTCTCCTTTGTGCTGGGGGCTGTCAGCAGAGGACAACACGTGATGTTTTCGGTGCTGTCCTGGAGAAACAATAGCTCAAGAAAATATTGCACAGAGCTAAGGAGTGGGGGGCTGGGCTGGATTTGCATAACTCCAGTGCAGGAATTTGGCTGCCAGAGGGGCAGAGGGAAGCAGGGGGCTATAGAATTCACTCTCTTGATGGTGAATAGCACCGGGGGCTCCAGGCTGAACAACTGGGATGGAGCCATGGTGGGCCTGGGCATGCTTCCAGCACGCTCTGCCACAGAGGAAATTCCTCTCTTCACTAGTCTTGTCTGACCAAAGAGGACAGGGCTAGGATCCTGATTATTTAGGCCTCCTGAGGAACCCATCTATATATTGTCATCTTGTTACTGGTTTTGCTGAGTTTTATATTTTGGGGTTTATTTTCGCATAGCCCCTAACAGCATCAGATTTTGGGACACCCATGGACAGCCTCTGAACCAGGCCTAAGGCTGTATTTTGGCACCCATTCTTTCCTATGCCAAACCCACCTCCTTACTACTTTTCTGACCTCATTTATTGAACATGAAGCTCAGAGCTGGCTCCTGCTCCCTGAAGTGAAAATCTGGTGTCTTGTACTCTTGCAGTGCTGTGCTGCTGCCCCGTGCTGCTCTCCTACCTCATGAAGCAGCTGTAGTTGTCCTCAGAGAAAGGTCTTGGGATGTGGGAAGCATCTTGGTGCTGTTGGGCTGCAGCTGAGTGCTTGGCTTTTCACAATCCTCCAGATCCACCAGGGAGATGTCACATGTTGGGAGAGAAAGTCCTGAGAGGTCTGGTGTGTTTCCAGGAAACTGGATCCAAGAGGTGAGTGCCTGTGGAATGGGTGTTTGCCACCCTTACCACGGTGCTGGTGTGAGGACAGGGTGGCACAGGAGCAAGGGGACTTGGTCAGAGCATCCCCAGCTGCAGTTCTGTTGTTTGTTAGTAGACCTTGATCCCTGCATGCAGGGATTGGGCTGGGTGAGCTGGGCTTGGACTAGATGATCCTTAAGGTCCCTTTCAACCCCAACCATTCCAAGTGTCTATGACTCTAAGCAGAGTAGAGGGTGTATCACCACCTCTGGCCCCCTCAAGAGGAGAGTGCGTTTGGGGCACAGTCCAGCAGTTCTCTTGTGTGCCTTCCCTCCATGCTGCTCGTTACAGCTTTTCTCTTCTGGTCCTTTTCTCTCCCCCTGGTTGGCCAAACCTTGACCACTTCACCCTGTGGCTACATGCTTTCCTCCTCCTGCTTTTTGTTTGCACTGTGTCCCTCTCTCATGGTCAGTCCCTTTCCTTCACCCATCTCCTGCTCAGTATGGTTTTCATTTTCCGCCTGGCTCCTGTCACCTATGATCTGGTGGCACAAGAACTTTGAATCCTACCACACTCAGAGAGCTCCATCAGAAGAAGTATCATTGTATCCTTTATAACACAAGGTCTGTGTTGTGTATTTGAAGACCAAGGTAGGGTCTGAAGGTTGTCTTGATGCCAGCAGAGCTGGTATGGTCTCCTACCAAATCCTATGGGGATAATGCTCACCTGGCAGTGTATTTTAGCTTTACTGTCTTATATATATATTTATATAACTATATATATATTCATATATAGATATATATACTATATATATAGTGTATATATACATATGCTGTCTTATATATATCTTAATTGATGTGCCAAAAATGTCAGGGTAGGAGTTTTTAAAACACGAGGCTTGCAGAGGAGGGCTCACTTGGAATATAATCCAGGTGCACTCCCATGTATTTCAGAAAGATTCAGGCCAGCTTCCCACCTGGACCTGTTAAAATGTCTCTTGTCCTGTTGGCAGGACAAGAGGAAATGGACTCAAGCTGCTCCAGGGACATCAGGAAGAATTTCTTCACTGAAAAGGTGGTCAGACATTGGAATGGACTGCCTAGGGAGNTCTATATATTGTCATCTTGTTACTGGTTTTGCTGAGTTTTATATTTTGGGGTTTATTTTCGCATAGCCCCTAACAGCATCAGATTTTGGGACACCCATGGACAGCCTCTGAACCAGGCCTAAGGCTGTATTTTGGCACCCATTCTTTCCTATGCCAAACCCACCTCCTTACTACTTTTCTGACCTCATTTATTGAACATGAAGCTCAGAGCTGGCTCCTGCTCCCTGAAGTGAAAATCTGGTGTCTTGTACTCTTGCAGTGCTGTGCTGCTGCCCCGTGCTGCTCTCCTACCTCATGAAGCAGCTGTAGTTGTCCTCAGAGAAAGGTCTTGGGATGTGGGAAGCATCTTGGTGCTGTTGGGCTGCAGCTGAGTGCTTGGCTTTTCACAATCCTCCAGATCCACCAGGGAGATGTCACATGTTGGGAGAGAAAGTCCTGAGAGGTCTGGTGTGTTTCCAGGAAACTGGATCCAAGAGGTGAGTGCCTGTGGAATGGGTGTTTGCCACCCTTACCACGGTGCTGGTGTGAGGACAGGGTGGCACAGGAGCAAGGGGACTTGGTCAGAGCATCCCCAGCTGCAGTTCTGTTGTTTGTTAGTAGACCTTGATCCCTGCATGCAGGGATTGGGCTGGGTGAGCTGGGCTTGGACTAGATGATCCTTAAGGTCCCTTTCAACCCCAACCATTCCAAGTGTCTATGACTCTAAGCAGAGTAGAGGGTGTATCACCACCTCTGGCCCCCTCAAGAGGAGAGTGCGTTTGGGGCACAGTCCAGCAGTTCTCTTGTGTGCCTTCCCTCCATGCTGCTCGTTACAGCTTTTCTCTTCTGGTCCTTTTCTCTCCCCCTGGTTGGCCAAACCTTGACCACTTCACCCTGTGGCTACATGCTTTCCTCCTCCTGCTTTTTGTTTGCACTGTGTCCCTCTCTCATGGTCAGTCCCTTTCCTTCACCCATCTCCTGCTCAGTATGGTTTTCATTTTCCGCCTGGCTCCTGTCACCTATGATCTGGTGGCACAAGAACTTTGAATCCTACCACACTCAGAGAGCTCCATCAGAAGAAGTATCATTGTATCCTTTATAACACAAGGTCTGTGTTGTGTATTTGAAGACCAAGGTAGGGTCTGAAGGTTGTCTTGATGCCAGCAGAGCTGGTATGGTCTCCTACCAAATCCTATGGGGATAATGCTCACCTGGCAGTGTATTTTAGCTTTACTGTCTTATATATATATTTATATAACTATATATATATTCATATATAGATATATATACTATATATATAGTGTATATATACATATGCTGTCTTATATATATCTTAATTGATGTGCCAAAAATGTCAGGGTAGGAGTTTTTAAAACACGAGGCTTGCAGAGGAGGGCTCACTTGGAATATAATCCAGGTGCACTCCCATGTATTTCAGAAAGATTCAGGCCAGCTTCCCACCTGGACCTGTTAAAATGTCTCTTGTCCTGTTGGCAGGACAAGAGGAAATGGACTCAAGCTGCTCCAGGGACATCAGGAAGAATTTCTTCACTGAAAAGGTGGTCAGACATTGGAATGGACTGCCTAGGGAGATGGTGGAGTCACCATCCCTGGAAGTGTTCAAGAAATGACTGAACATGGCACTTCAGTGCTCTGGTTTAATTGAAAGGTGGTGATCAGTCAAAGGTTGGACTCATTGATCTTGGAGGTATTTTCCAACCTTAATGACTCTGTGATTTTATAAATATGACACCATGGGACCATGTTTGATGCTTCAGCCCATTTGCATGCTAAAAATGCAGGGGAATACTTTGGTTTCTACCAAGATTTAGATTTCTGCAATCTTCTTTTTAGGCAGTGACTCCCTTTTCCATGAGATCTTGGGCTGCATCTGCATCTTAACACTGCAGTATCCTTGTTTCAGTAGCAGAGCTGGAGCTGCAGGGCAGGGGCTCTGAAACTCTCTCAGTAAATCAGGAGTGGAGAGATCTGAAAGGCATCGAGGTTTGGACTCCTGATTCCACTCAGGAATCCTTGAAAATGAAATCTGTGGAGCTCAGTTAAACCCCTCCCTGTTTAATGAATACTATGGGTACCTGAAACATGTGGCAGTGAACACCAAAACCACATTCCACAGCTTGTGGCTCCTTATCTTTCCTTGGATCTCAGAGAAGACCAGCAAGCTGGTGAAGGGAGGATCAGCAGAACAACTTTAGGGTAACAGCACTGTTCAGGTATGAAATCAGAAATGTTGCCTGTGAAACCTCTGTCCCTGCAATTACTGTCTCTTCAAGATGTGCGTTTCTCAAGTAGAATTGGTGGGAAAACCATTTCCTGTTCCTATTTGAGTTCTGGGTGGCTTTGGGGATGTGCCTGCCTCCAAAGCCACCTGTCCTTGTGCCACAGGTGCAGTGCAATGGTCTCTTCAAGAAGATGGAAGTGGTAACTACCAATGCTCCGAGCAGCTTTTACAGGTTATGATCTTACACATTGAGCAATCTGATCTCTCTGGGTTTTGCCAATGTGTTGAGGAAGGCAAACTCTGTGCTGAAGGACCGCTGATTCCTCCATATGTAGGTCACAACTTGAACAGGACTTGTCATCACTCGAAGATTAAATGCTGCTGCCGCTCTTCCAGGGTAACTCTGTTCTCCACCCGTGTGCAAACCATCTGTTCCTTGTGAATTTGTAGCTGTAAACCATGGTGGTTTGGACAACTGATGTCTTTAAAAGATGTCTTGTTCTCTACAGCTCAATGAGATTTTAAAAAAACCCTCATATATACTATATGCTTTCCCCAACCCTAATGAATGCAGGTCTCTAAGCGAAATTGCAGCTTGCATTATATTTTGAATTAATTGGCAAACAGTTACATAAAGAGATCATATTAAGGTCTCTGAAGAAGGAAGCTGGGTTAAGAACGAGCTTTCATCTCTAAATCTGCTTTTTCTGACTTTTTAAAAGCTTCATTTGTCAAGATGTAGTTGACTTCTGTTTTGTGTAAAGATTTGCTGTCTTTGTTTTCCTTTTAAACAAAACACGTCGAGGGGAAGCCAATATAACATCAAAGCAGTAAAATAAAGAGCTTTAAGGGAAGGAAAAGAGAGATGTTAAGATTAGGTGAAGGAGGGAAGGCAAAGGTGTGGAGGAGATATAAATCAAGTAAATAAAGACATGGCAGTGAACTGCTCTAATGAGACACAAGGCTAATTAAAGAAAAGGAACAGATTTAATTATCCTCAGTTTACAAGGCATGAGAACGAGGTTGGCTGAAATCTCAGTTCTGTTGCAGCTCCAAATTATTTTGACTTTTTTTTTTAATCTTCCCTTATGAAACCTCCCTGATTTTTGGCCTCATGGATCATGTGCTCTTTTCCTTCTCATGACGCTGTTCCAAAGTGATGGATGTGTAGTGTTTTCCTGGTCCTGTTTTCCATTTGATGTTCAGGGAATCCTGTTTGAAGCCTGGCTTTCAAACAAGAAGAGAACTCTGGGTTTTACACTTATTCCTATTTTAGGGCTCAAATTTTGGGCCATAGCATCAATTCCTATTAATCCAAACCTACCTGGAAATGAAGTGTAAATAGGACAATGGAGCTGGGGAAGGGTCTGGAGCACAAATCTTACAAGATGCATCTGAGGGTGTTCAGCCTGGAGAAAAGGAGGCTCAGTGGGGACCTTCCCAATCTCTACAACTCCCTGACAGGAGGTTGTAGCCAAGCGGGAACTGGGTTCTTCTCCCAAGTAAAAAGTGACAAGAGGAGAGGAAGAGGCCTCGCATTGTGCCAGGGAAGGTTTAGGTTGGATATTAGGAACAATTTCTTCATGGAAAGGGCTGTGCAGCCCTGGCGCAGCTGCCCAGGGCAGTGGTGGAGTCCCCATCCCTGGAGGGATTTAAAAGCCATGTGGATGTGGCACTTGGGGATGTGGTTTAGTGGTGGGTTTGGCAGTGCTGGGGCATGGTTGGACTCTGTGACCTCAGAGGGATTTTCCAATCAAAATGATTTTCTGATTCTGTGACCCATCCCTGCTATCCTGTGACCCATCCCTGCTATCCTGTGGTGGAAGTAGCAAGTCAGACCTGGTTTGTGTCTCTCAGGCTATAGACTGAACTATATGGATATTGTTCCTTGACTAATCTCAGGAAAGGATGGAAACAAAATTGGCATTGTGAGTTGTTTGGACCATGCTGAATAATGGTGACAGTGCTACTGTTTTGGGCATGAGCTACAGAAAACTCATCAGCCACACTCCCGCTCTCCCTATTCATTGATAAAGTGCAGAGTGATGCACCATGAACTGTGGGGTCTCCTGGGACCAAACACCTGGAAGCTTGGCTTTGCAACCCCTAATGCATCAGTGCTTAAATGCTTCATTGGGATAAACACGAGGGTTGGAAGAGACCTTAAAAACCACCTTGCTCCAACCCTCTGTCATGGGTAGGGACACCTTCCACTAGCCCAGGTTGCTCCAAGCCCTGTCCAACCTGGTCTTGGATACTCCCAGGGATGGGGCAGCCACAGCTTCTCTGGGCAACCTGTGCCAGGGCCTCCCCACCCTCACAGCCAAGAATTTCTTCCCAATACCTGTTCTAACCCCTCCCTCTGTCAGTTTGAAGCCATTCCCCCTTGTCCTGTCACTCCATTCTCTTGTAGTCCCTCCTCAGGTATTGAGAGGGTCCAATAAGGTGACTCCTGAGCCTTTACCAGACAATGTGGGGAGGAGGATCTCAGTGTGGTTCACCTGAAAAGGAAGCAACTTGTGAAGCTCTCACTTGGAGAATCAGGCATATTCCCACCCAAGGCTGGGGGGCCCCACAGGCACAAGGGCTGGAGCTGCCCCTGTAGAAGTTGATGGCTCTCCAAACCACTCTCTGAAAGCCTCCAGACATACCAGCCTTGGGCTTTTCCACTGAGGCACGTGGGGTTTCCTCAGAGCTTTGCTTCAAGGGGCCTGCATTTGGGGTTTGCTGATTTATTTCTCTCCTCCTCCCCTTTATTATGCTCTGACATAATTCCCACGTTTGGAGTGTGGTTTGTGTCTCAGAAGAATATTGCCAGAGCAGGGTAAGTGCCTGCCCTGGTTACAGTGGCCAGGATCAGTTTGTCACTGGGTGGGTGTGGATTCTGAACCCTCTGTCTCATTTTTCTCATGAACTGCTCCCCAGGGACCATTGGCAGCACCTGCCCAGGGCACACCCAACCCCTCAGGACACCAGCTGGGTGTTTAGGAACTTCTAGGACATAAGGAAGTTTTCCTGTCTTCACACCTATGGCTCAGCTGTGAGAACTCCCCTTCAGGGAGCCCTTAGCACCTTCACACCCACCTGAGGGGTCATGTCTGCTCATGGGCCATATCAGGGCTGCCAAAAATATGCCAGGATTGACCTCCCAGAGTCAATCACCCATTGGGAGACTCCCCACCCTGGGGGAGGAAGTGGGCGTTCCCATCTGAGCCCAAGCACAGATAAGCTTGGGGTTTGGGGACTGGGACCACTGGTGAGATCCAGAGGAGGAGCAGAGCCTCAACAGGACTGCACTGCCACTCTTGACTGGACTGAAACCATCATCTTCACCAGCAGGTTTCTTCTTTCTTTTTACTTTGAACTCAGGGGGCCCATGTGGTGCTCAGCACAGGGGTTGGAGAGCTCCATCCTGCTCGTGCCCCACTGGGCTGGGCTGCACATCTGTTTGTGTGGGTCGAACAGGTTTTCCTCCCGTATCAGTGTATTTATTGGGATCTTTTTTATTAAATTGTTATTCTGACTTGCAATCCCATTCTGAGTTGGATTCGTTTCTCCTGCTGGTTTAACTCTAAGCCATCACAGTGCTCTGGAAACTCCTCTGTACCTCATGCAGGGCTGAACGTGTGGATGGGATGAAACATGTTCCTCACGCCCCTGGAGCTCACGTGTATTGCAAATTCATGCAACAGATAAACTGCATTGTCATCTTCACCAAACCAACCAGTCCCTCATGCCATCTGAGATTCAAAAATCAGGAGATGTGGATGGTTCCGTGCGCTCCGCCGAGTCGGAAAAAGGAGGTGCTTCTTTGGCAAAACTACTTCATGAAGACATCTATGAGGGAAATCATGTAAGTCCAACCATGCTTAGTGGCCAAGAGTGCCACTGAATAAGGATTGTAGTCCTGCTCTAACTGGGACACCTCCAGGTGGTTGAGGAGGCTTAGTGGAAGGGGGTGAACAGTTTGCAGGCTCCATTTATCTGAGCACAGTCTGTTTTCTCACATGGAAGAAAAATTTCCCTGAGTGTCCTGGGATGTTTGGAATGGCATTTGCTCCTCAGAATTTTGCAAAGGCTTCCTTATGGCTACTTCTTCAATGGCCATGAGGGTGGGGAGGCTCTGGCACAGGTAGCCCAGAGAAGCTGTGGCTGCCCCATCCCTGGAAGTGTCCAAGGCCAGGTTGGATGGGGTTTGGAGCAACCTGGGCTGGTGGAAGGTGTCCCTGCCCATGGCAGGGGGTTGAAATGAGGTGGTCTTTAAGGTCCCTTCCAACCCAAACCATTCTGTGATTCTCTATGTTGATAAAGCAAAAAATCACTTCTTGCTCCTGAGCCTGAGCCAAGAGTTGGCCACAGTGGATTAGCCAAATTTTTGTAAGAGTAACAGGAGCTACTGGATCATCTGACCTGACACCTGGCTGATTTGAGCCAGAGAATGTCATCCTGAAGTCTCTCCATCAGGCCTGTACTGTTAGGTTGGAATAGAGTTCAGCTTTTGCTGTGGTGGGAGTCACAAAGCTGCATTTCCTTCCTCAGTGATGCCTTCTGGTGCTCAGGAATGAAATGTGAGATTAAATCCTTTCAGACCCAGGAGCCTTGTACCAGAGTGAGAGAAGAAACAGTTCTTGACTGATGAACTCCACTGAGAAGCAGTGATGTAGCTGAACCATGTTCTTCAAAACAGGAACAATTGTTCTTTTTAATCATCCTAGAGAGTTCTTTTGACTAACTCGGCTTGAAAAACTGGACACACCATGATATCCTTTGGAATTATTTCTCCAGCTTTCACTTTCCTTGGAGCTTAAGGGCTCCAATGGCAGTGGAAGTCCTGCTGCACAAAACAAAGTAGATATATGTTAAGAAACTATTCCCTAAATTACTTGGGATTTGGAAAGACTGAACAGACAACCAAAAGCAAGTGGCATTATCCCAGTTCTACATACAGAAAGCTGCATCTTGGAGGGATGAAACAAGTTCTTCCAAACTCAGAAGCAGGATCAGGACTTGAACTCTTGTGACTTTGCTGCCTGGTCCTGTCTCAACTGCAGCTCTGGCTTCCTCCTGAGATAAGGAATGCTCAGGGTAAGATTAGACTCCAGGACTGGGAACGAGCCGGATGCTGAGGCAGATGACAAGATGGTCTTGTGAATTTTTAATCATCGGCTCTGTGGCCATGAGAGTAAGGCAATAACCTGAGGAGCTCTGTCCTACATTTTGGAAACTGTAGTAGCTTTGCAGCTCTTGGAACGAGTCTCAAGTGCCAAATCTGCCCTGCTGCGTGTTCTCTATCCTGTTCCCTCTGGATAAACTTGAAGCGTGTGAACTTAGTGGCTGCTCTTCCAGGAATTTCTCCTTGGGACCAGCTGACAGCATCCCTAATATTTGGCTAGAAGGACATCTCTTCTGGGAAAGACGAAGATGGTGCACGTTGATCACAAATTGAGAGTTGCCTGTCCCCTTGTTATTTGAATTCCATGCTCGGGGATTTTTCTACCAGGAAAAAAAACCCCCACACGAACATTTAGCCAGTCCCTTACAAAAGAACTTTGAATCTTTTACAAGTTTGAAGATTAAAATTTCTTTTGTCTTTTACCTGGTTCATAGGTATTAGTTCCTTCTTAAAACTACCAGTGTGGGTTTAATTCCACTATTTTTTTAGTTGAACTTGTTTAAAAAAATACACAAAATTCAAATGGGAGCAAATGGAGAGCTTTCTGTTCTCCTAAGAAAAGGCAGGACAGGAGAGAAAAGCTTCAGTTAAAGCTAACTCATATTTGTTTCCTATAAATTTGGTCCAGATCCACATTGTATAAAATTCCCTCCTGATCTTTTATTCATCTCAGGTTTGAAATGTTTTTCCAAGTCTGTCCAGTGGAAGGTGAAGTCCATATTTCTAAAGAAAGATTTTTGATTTTGACTGGTATGTCTTAAGGGATCTGCTGCTGAAATAGAAGGAAAAGTCAAATTTCATGTATTGCAGTCTGTAAACTCCTGCTCTGTAGTTCTGCTGCCTTCACAGCTGGCACAGACAAGTTGAATGTCTGATGGTTTCTGTGGTTTTACTTTGCCCCTTGGGACAAGTCAGGAGCTGGCCCAGGCTATCAGATCCTTTAAAATTGTGTTAGATTGTGAAACTGGGGGGAGAAATGACTGAAAATGTAGAAACTGGTGTGTTGGAAGTCAGCAACAAAAAAGGAAATGGATTTTTCCATAGTTGTAAAGGTGTTTACTATGTTGGTGTAACTCCTCCTTTTGGAATGGTGTGAGTTTTTTTACCTATGCCACAGCAACTATCAAGGTTGGACCAGAATAATAAATCAATAATGATTAACAGCTCAACATATCGACTGTTTGGCTGAGGGAAAACCAGAACTGGATGTCAACTCAGCAGCAGAACGTGGAGAACCTGTGTGGGACTGTAGGCACTGCCTTAGTGCTGCCTCATGAAACGGGGAAGGAATCTCCATGGCCTTACCCTTCCCTCTATTTTCATTCTTTTAGTGACTGGATCAGTCTCAGCAAAGTTACTCAACACCTATAAGGTGAGTCAACACACTCTGGTGGGATTTTTGGGGCTGTCCCGTGCTGGGCCAGGAGCTGGACTCCATGATCCTTGTGAGTCCCTTCCTACTTGGGATGTTCTGTGGTTCTGTGATGATAACACAGTCCAGTTGGTGGCAATAGCAAAATTCCTGGGGACTTTGAAGGGCAGGAATATCCTACATCCAACTGGTAGGATCCTGGTGGTAAATGTAATGCACAGAGGGAGGTGCCCATGGGTGGCTTGATGGTCATGTGAAAACTGCAGATCTTCTTACCCTTCGGTGGAGTTAGTCCTAATTTCCACAATGCAGTGAGAGGCAGATGTGGACATGTGTGAGACTCCATCCCCGTGTTCAGATGTGTCTTTGTCTAACTCCTTGTCCACATCAGATCATCTAATGTGCAGCTGGCATTTGGTTTGATAAGGAAAACAACATTTTATGCCATGATGATCCCAATCCCAGAGTTGGCTGTGTGGCCATTTGACAAATCTTTCCCAAGCAGGGGATCTCTGCAATAAAACTGTGCCTTTGCTATTTCACTGGTGCTTTAATATGCTGAAACACGTGAACTTTAAATCACTTTAAATCGGTGTATTTGAAAGCCAACAGTTTTCTAAGCCATGGCAACAAAAGGTCTCCCAGCTCGCCCAGAGAATTTTTGGGGTGGTTTTGTTGGTTTGGTTTGGGTTTGGTTTGAGAGTTTTTTTGGGGTTTTTTTGTTTCTTTTTTTTTTTTTTTTCGCTGTCATTTCTGTCCTGTTAATTTGAGCAGAAACTGTAATTAGATGTAAGTGGTCTTGTTCCCACAGAAATGAATGGCAGCATCTGGAGAGAGACAACCGTTCCAAATGCTCTTGGCTCCCGGCTCTCCACGAGTCACCAGTATGGAGCAAGGGCCGGAATCCAGACTTCTGTCGGCCTAATTTTATATCTGGGGAAGCACAACACTAAATCCAATATTCAAATGACTCGCTGTGATGGGTGTAGGACAGAGCACATTCCACACTTTCATGTTGCCTGCTCCTCTTGGGAGGCCAATCCCCGCGGTGCCTCCGGCTGCGATGGATGCGTTTCTCCCAAGGACCTCGGAAAAGGAGGGATGCAGGGCACAGGTTTTTTGGTGGCTTTGGTTTTTTCCACCCTTTTCCTTTTCCATTTCACTCTCCTGTTTGACAGCAACTGGGCTCTGCTTCCCCCAGACAGGAGCACGGCTGTGTTTGTAAACAGTAATTGAGTTAAAAGATGTTTTGTGTCAGAGCTGAGCTCGTTTCTTTCTTTGCTCTCCTGGCTCCTTTCGGAGGTGCCTGCAGGTGTCTTCCTTGGAGTGCTGGGGCCCCACGAGGTCACACAGCTCCTTATCACCACCAAAATGTGTCTTCAATGAGCATTTATCCTAATCAGCACCGGGGTGCTGCATTTTTATCAAACTTCCTGTCCCCTAAAGGAGAATGAGACTTGAAGCCGATAGTGCTCTTTGGAAGTGAATATTTCCATTCAGCCTTCCCACTTAATTGAAACAGGATGAATTCTTTTTCTTTCTTCAGCTTTCTAAACTTAGTTTTCTTGCTGTGTTCAGGAGGAACTTGCAATCTTGCAGGAGCATTTTCACCTCTGGCCAACCACTTTATGCAGCCAACTCTGCCTTGTCCTGTGTGGCATTGCAGCACCACTCGTGTGAGACCGTGTGTGACTCCAACACAGGCAGGACAAACACGTTGGCACTTCCAAGTGCCTTTTATTAAACTTTTATTAAACTTTTCTCCCATGCAAAACAAATTCTCCTGTTTCACCTTGCTGAGACTGATGCAAACAGAGTCTCCTCTCTGCTTGCTAGTGCTGCTCTCCAGAGCTCTGTCTTGTTTCTTTAGATTATGCAAAAGGAGGGGGAAGGAATTTAGACCAAAAAATTTTTAGAGCTGCCTGAAAGATTTACAGGATTGGTTCCCGTGAGGCTGATGGGACTTGTGTCTCTAAGCCCTTTCAAAACTCTTAAATCTCTGATTTCTGCTGTTGTGGAGCCATCAATGATGGCCCAATAAATGAGGGGAATTGAGATTTACAGCTGAAGGGTTGTCTCAAACTTGCTGTTGCGTACAAAAGCAAATACAGTGTTCCTTCCCCAAAGCCAGGGTGCTTACCCTGAGTGCAGAATGAAAGGCTGAGCATTTACAAGTAAATCTGTTATTCAGCATGGGAATTAAATTAAATTATTCATCCTTTAAGAAATTTAGGAATGTCAGACTCTTCCTTGATAATTTCAGTAATAGGGTGCTAAAGTAACTTCAAACTTGTGACATGGCTGAGGTTCAGTGACATGTTCTCTCTGTACATTTGACACTGTGGACTGTTCACATAAAAAATATATTAGGCATTCACAAATAGGTATATCCTGTGCACAGCAATTCATAGTGTTGGATTTAAGGAATAATTTTTCTATTGGGAAATACTTTTACTCCCATCTTTGCAGACAGTAAGAAATCATTGTTTGCTGTTAAAAGTTGCTCTTTTTTCTCTCTGCCAAGGACATGCTGTTAGTTCTCAGTTCTCATGGACCTCTGAATTGTTTTGCAAATGTTTGGTTTTATTACTTTGTCCTCTGGTTTTTCACTAGACCTTTAGCATGGCCTTCCCAGAAGTGGCCTTTCTTCAGTCACACTCAGCATCTGCATTCTCTCCGTACAATTTGGACTCCGTTATTCCAACATTCCCTTCATTGTATTTGCTGTTCATATTTTCCATACTTTCCCCTTAGACCATCTACAGACACACAGCCTGAACTCAGGAT
Source organism: Formicarius rufipectus (assembly GCA_013399695.1). Lineage (NCBI taxonomy): Eukaryota > Metazoa > Chordata > Aves > Passeriformes > Formicariidae > Formicarius > Formicarius rufipectus. Next base: position 810,548 of record VXAU01003012.1, on the reverse strand, counting down.
CCCTGCCAATGCTGTATTTTAAAAGGGCAGACCTTTTTCCCCTCTGTACATCCAGATGGAATTATCCATACAGGAACAAGATCTCTGCTGTGTTCCACTTTGGTGTCCTCCTCATGTCAGTGACGGCAGTCTGAAGGTGCCTGATCTTGACTGGCATTTGAAAGGCCTACCTGCTTGATCCATCAGGATCCAGGACCACAAACTGGAGGAAAAATATTAAATGATTTTATTTTATTAGTTGTTAAGGGTCTAGGAAAACTCTTTAAAAATTGTCCCCTTGCACAATTACCAGTGACGTGGGGATGTGAGCTGCCTGAATTATTCCCTCTGGCCACTGTGAGCTAGAAAGGCTTATCCAAACTCTGACCTGTCTCTTGCTGTTTGTTTTTGCTTCAAGTTCTGGTGGAGGCTCATTGTGAAGGGCAGGAGAAGACATTTGGTCATGATAATGTTGACTACAAGAACAGAGAGGTGGTCTGGGTGACTGAACTCTTAATTGTTGATTTAATGACATGGTGTGAATTTGTCCATGGATGGGTTTCTCTTCAGGCTCTTTACATCCCCTAAAGGGGCTCCAAGAGAGGTGGAGAAGGACTTTGGACAAGGGCAAGGAGTGACAGGACAAGGGGTAAGTGAGTTAAACTGAAGGAGGGTCTATATATGTTAGAAATAAGAGAGCAGTTTGGTAACAGTGAAGATGGGGAGGTCCCATCCCTGGGAGAGTCCAGGGTCAGGCTGGGCAGGACTTGGAGCAGTCTGGGCTGGTGGAAGGTGTTCCTGCCCATGGCAGGGAATTGAAATGAGATGGTCTCTAAGGTCCTTTCCAACCCAAACCATTCAATGATTCATTACCATTTAGCTGGCTGTCTTTCCAATAGCTTGCCTGGGAAGGGGGCGAACCAAGGGAAGGCTCAGCAATTGCTGTGGAGGACAGCAGCTCTGAGAACTCCAGCCTTTGGTGCTGTCAGAGTAGATGCACTGCCAGAGGCTGGAGATGTGGGAATCCAGATGTTCCTGCTGCAGAGGAGCTTTGCCAGGCTCCAGTTTAACCTGGCACAAGGAAAGCAGAAGATGACCTGAAGCCCCGTGCCCGAGCTCAGCGATGTCATCCCACCTGCCTGGCAGGCAGGGGAGAGGAGGGCTGTGGAAAACACCTGAACTGTCATCTCCAAGAGGCTCTGAGGCTTCACAAGGGAAGTGACCTGAAATTGCTCCTGCAAATAACTTGCTTCTGTGAAAGAACTTCCTGGGACACCACAGGAGACATCTCTAGCAGCTACTGCTGTTGTAGGAAGCACTGCTTTGCTTTCAGTCCTGTGTCTAAACCAAATAGTAACGACTTGAATTCAACACAATTCCCATTGTTTTATCCATGGAGCTGTGAAACCCGCCCGGTCTGGGGCACCTCTCAGTCCTGTTTGACTGTCCCCTCGTGTTGTGACTGTGACACAGCAAGTGTGAGGGAGGCAGGAGAGCAGCAGGAGGCAGAAACATCTCCAGTCACTCTCAGCTGTGGACCATGCTCCCTACAAAACCCTCTTCCTCAGCACGTAGCAGAGCCAGGCAGTAGATAAGGTGCTTCTGGTAGCTTAAGAATTGAAGAGACCTCCTGTCCTGTACAGTGATGAAGTGCCATTCACAAACAGATCAAGGTCTATTTTCATCCTGCCTGGGGTTTGTTTCCTTGGGTGAAGAGGAAGAGCTGTCCTCCTGGTCCACTTATTCAGGCAACCTCATGCACTTTCTGATCTTACACTTTGAGACCTTCCTCTAATTTCCCATCTAAATAAGATGAAGGTTCCCTTTTGCTCATGTGCATTGCCGCCCTTTAGCATCAATAGCTTCTCCCTCTTGGCACTAAATCTCCAGATTTATTTGCAGCAGCTCTGTCCCCTCCCAGCCTCCTTTTGCCAAGGCTGGAGAATTGTTATTTATGTGCCGTCTTGCCCCATCAATCCCTGTGACAGAGCCCGATCCCACTTTTCAAAGAGCTCTTGGATCTCTGAAGCTACTTTCATAAGAGGTCACTCGGCTTTTCTCTTCCACCAGCTCTTGCATTATTCCCTGAACAAAGCCACTTTGGTGCGTGGAAAGTCTGGAGTTGGGCTCAATGTCAGAGTGACATCCAGTGGAAGAGCAGGGGAGCTTCTCCGTAGCGCACCCACCTGGCCCCATCTCACTCCTCGCTGCTTTAACTTTGTTTTCTTCCTGCTCCGCTGAGCAGGAAAAAAAAAAACCACCTGCCAAAGTCAACACGTGGTGAACGAAAGGGCTTTGGCTGTGAGACCTGTCAACACCCTTCAGCTTCCTTACCATAACAGGGAGAGTCCTTCGATGTCTGGGACTTGCACCTGCCCTCCTCCTGAAAGCAAAGCCTTCTGGCCACGCTGAAACGCCACCCTGAGGACATCAGCAGAGTTCATGTCCTGGGAGAGCCCATGTTTTGGGGCCAGCCGTTCAGCTTTTCTCAGCACCGTGGCTCCCTTCGTTTAAAGCAGCTCTGATGACCCACACCGACTGCTCGGACCAGATAAACCCCCCTTTTCGAGTTATTTTGTGCAAAGAGAATAGCGATTAAGGCTGATCTGGGAACAGAACAAAATGGATTATCATAATAAGGGATAACTGGGAGAGGAGAGGAGAGGAGAGGAGAGGTCCCTCTAGTTTGGCTATTTAATGTTTTACTTCAAGTAGGAAGGGATGGGGGGAAGCAAGAGGTGCTCTGGCTGTGTTTTCTCAGGCCATATTAAACATGAGGTGGGCAAAACGTACTTTTCCTTCCCACTTCCATGTGGTTCCCACATGGCCTTTTTTTCTTCCATGATCCACCAGCATCAGTGCCTTGGACTCATCCCCTTCCTGTCACCTTCTCACAGGGTTTTGTCACCAGGACATTTCATCCAAGGCTTGTAGTGACTCCTGATGGGGGACAGGCAACGCTTGCTGCTTCAACCCCATGGCAACAGAAGGAGAAATTCCAGTTAGTGACCCGTGAATTGTGATGAGCTTTTATCACTATTTTGATTCTCCAAAGTAGACATTGAGCTTGTGGATCCTGGAGAACTCATGGGATGCTGGGAGAACCTTTGACCAGGAAGATTTTCCACACCTCCAAATGTCTTAGAGGCAAACAAGAGAAGAGCTTAACTCACTCGAAGGAGCACCAAAGCGTTTAAGGTAATTTGAAATCCTTTATCTGTCAGTGTTCTTGACAGCAATCAAGCACAATAGAAAAGAAATAAATAAATTAAAATCCCGTAGCCATGGAAGCACACTTTAGATCAGATTTCTATTTGCATGCTTCATACATATACATAAAACATATTTCATGTACCAAGTTAAATAATGCACAATGCTTAAACTATTCTTACTTTTTATCCTTTGGTTATTGTAATTACAAGTAATTTTGTGAAGGATTTTCTATTTTTAAGAAATCACACTTTTGTACTTGATCCAGCTAACAGGATTTTCTTACATTACTTCATAAAGAGACCATCTTTAAACTTCTAATGTTATTTCTTATTCATTAGTACATATGCCTGTAGGGTATGTTCATAAATGGGTTAAAGTTACAAAGTTATGCTTATAAAAGCTCATGGTAATTTGGAGTATCAGGAGGATTTATTAATTTTGAAATCTTAAAAGAGCAAAAGCTAAAATGAGATTGGATTAAGTATATTCTTGCATGCAGTTATTCTAAACACCCTTAAGGACCGCAGACTAACTTACAGAGGACATTATGCAAATAGGAATATATCTCTGAGTGCCTCATAGGCTTGCTGATGTAATATTTTACATGGTTAGTTAAGTACATCAAGTAAAAGGTTTGACCTTGATCTACTGGAAAAAGGTACTTATCCCACAACAGCCGATTGTTTTCGGTGCCATTGTGAGACACATCACTCCAACGTGCAAACCATTTGGTGCAGCAATCTCATTAGCTGGAGCTCCAGCAGCCAAACAGCTGCCCACAGCACCTCCTCTCTTCTGGAGAGCAAAAATGCTGCTTTATGGTTTATCTCTAGCAAAATGCTGGGTCTCTTTATCGACAGCATCAGGCTGTTCTTAGGTAGTGAGAAGACACTTCCTTAGGAGAGCAAAGAGGGTTTCCAGGCTTTATTGCTGGCACCTGGCCCCGTTACACAGTTCAATTTTATTTGTGGAGGACACATGGAAGGTGCAAGACTACAATGCCCTGAAGTCAAAAGATGTCTTGGGGAAGGAAAACAAGCTCCAGGTTTGACTTCAGCTTGGAATTTCTGCAAATTCCTGGCTTCACTTGTCTCTTTGATTATGCAGAAATAAGCTTGACTATAGGGACTTAAATGTTACTATTTTCTTGTGTCTTCACTGGACATATACATATATATATATGCATATGCTGTATTTTTATATATATATATATTCCATTGAGGTGGTAATGAAACAGAATAGAAAAATGGATTGCTAAATATTGTGTGTTATCTTTTCTGTATGTGTATCTGAAGGGAAGATTGGCTGATGTGGCACCTGCAGATTACTGTAGGGTAAATCCTTGTTTGTTCTGTTTAGCATTTCTGTGGTTATCACTCACTGAACTGGGGGGAGAGGCTCTGTAGATGGATGGGGTAGGTGTGGATTCCTTACATTAATCAGATGGAAAAAACAGATATCCAGTCCTGCACACCAAGACATCAGCCCCCTTCCAAAGCCTGCCTCATATCAAGAAGTTCCTGTGGGGCTCAAGCAGTAAAGTGTTTAATCTCTCTCAAGTCCCTCCAAAGTGACCAAAGTGCTCAAAAAAAAAATTTCTAGTGTATTATGCTGGACTGTAAATACCCAACTGGGATCACCTTTTCTGTGTGGTGGTTTGACAGTGATGAAATAGTTGAGTTTATAAGACCAAAAATAACAGGAATTAAGTAGTGCAATTTCATTGGGGGGGGGTGGTGGTGGAGGTGTGGGATATCCCACTCCAAGTTGTGTTCTTCCATTAAATCTATCTTAGGCAGAATGATTAATTAGTTGTAAAGTACTACTGAGAATATTTCATAAGCATTTGCCAACTACCTGGGAAAACCTGGCCTGCTGGATATGGCACAAAATGAAATATCCCATAAAAAAACCTGGAATGGTCCATCCTTGTATGAGTAAGAGGTATTTCTGTGGCTGCCTGCCACGTTGTGGTTTTGCTAAGTGGAAAAAAAAAAAAGGAAAAATAATGGTTTGCCTGTGATGTCAATGTGTGTTAGCTCTTCTGTGCTGTGGGATGTTACTTTCCTAACAGATTGTGCTTTGTGGTGAAACACTAACTCTCAGACCCAATTGATTTGGGACTCTGCTATTCTGAGGTTTGTGTCTCCTGGGGGGAGAAGAGGTTGGAAGCAAGGTAAGGTTTGGGAAATTATGTTCCTCTCTGAGCCTTGTCTGGAAGGAAGCTTGGAATGGACACATCTCACCAAACAAATGGCTCTTGTTCGGCTGGCATCTAAAACAAACCCTTTTCCATGCTACAAACACACACCCAAGAGGGAGTGTTGGTAGGTCCACAGTAGAGAATAAATGGAATTGAACAGCCAAATACAAAAACTCTCTCCTTTGCCTCTCTTTCTCCTCCAAACCAACATTTCTGTGTTCGTGCAGGTAGTTCTGGATGTCCTTTGGCTGCATCTCACCAGAGCAAGCCTTGCTATGGGATAACCCAAGAAACCATGTCTTGGTTTTTCTCTTGCTTAGAAAATCACTACAGAGGATGATTTTACTAAGCACAGAATTTACTGCTGGGATCTGTGAGGATGTGGTGCCTCTGAAGAGAAGGTTCCATCTCTGCAGGAGCTCCTTAACAAGGAAAGGGGCTGATCTTCAACCAAGTCTGGCACTCGAGGTAATTCACCACACACGTCATGATTTAGGACCTGATCCACACAAGGGAGGTATTTGGGTGAGCAGTTGGGTGCCTTATGAATTCACAAACACAATCAAACAGATTAGGTTAGGCTGGTAAGGCACTGGAAATATTTGCTGCTTCCTTTTGGCATCTGTCTGCAACACTGGTCTCTGAGAAACCTTCCTGGAAGCATCTTAATTCTTCAAGGTGTTTGCAGGAATTGCTCATCTTATGATGAGTTAATTAAGTGGGTTCTTAGCCATGCTGCTTTTTTTTTTTTTTAAATCCCAATGCACTGCTGTGTATGAGCACACTACATTTATCCTTTTTATCTACTCAAACCTCATAAACAACAACAACAAGAAGTCACTATTAATACATCCATAATGCACACGTGTACATAAAACAGGCAGTGCAGTACGGGTGCATGTAAAGCAGCAAGTGATATTCCTCCATCCAAATCTGGCTCATTTTAAATTCAGATAGGAGGGGAAGAAACATCACTGGAAAGATAACTTATCACACTACTGAAGACAGCTTTCCTTTCCTTTAGTTTTTTCCCCCCACAGTGCTGAGAGCGTGTGCACACGAGCTGCAAAAATCCAACCAAAGCAAAATGTAGATTTCTTACCATGAGAATAAGTCCAGTGATGTTCTTTCGGGTCCTACAGATCTGTATTAAGGGTTTCCATGTGCATTCAACTTCCAGGCAATTGGAGGGGGGAAACATCTTTGTTTTGAATTGGAGTGGAAAAATGAGATTCTCTCGCCATGAGAAAAACATTGAGGGGCTGGAGAGAGTCCAGAGAAGGGAATGGAGCTGGGGAAGGGTTTGGAACACAAGGAACAACTGAGGGAGCTGGAGGGGCTCAACCTGGAGAAAAGGAGGATGAGGGGGGACCTTTTCACTCCCTAAAACTCCCTAGAAAGAGGGTGTAGCCAGGTGGGGGTAGGATTCTTCTCCCAGGGAACAAGTGACAGGATAAGAGGGAGCAGCCTCAAGTTGTGCCAGAGGTGGTTTAGAAGGGAGATCTAGGGAAATGTCTTCATTGAAAGGATTGTCAGTCACTGGGAGAGGCTGCTTGGGTGGAGTCACCATTCCTCAGAGTATTCACAAAACCTGTGGATGTGGCACTTGGGGACATGGGTTAGTGGTGGCCTTGGCACTGCTGGGTCAGTGGTTGGGCTCAATGATCTTGGAGGTCTTTTCCAACCTTAAGGATTCTGCAATTCTACCTATGTCAGGGACCTTAAAGATCATCCAGTTCCACCCCCCTGCCATGGGCAGCGACACCTTCCACTA
>VXAU01003012.1:733588-802875 GCA_013399695.1 Formicarius rufipectus | reverse complement strand
TACAAATATATAAATAAATGCAAATAAAATTTTGTTTTTTTTTTTTTTTAAAGAAACATAGCAAATATTTTGCACAAATTATAAGAACATCAGATTTTTCCTGGAAGTGGACACCCAGTATCCTGGGACATGTGCCAACTTGCCAACTACTAAAAATAATAATAATAAAAATAAATTAAAGCAAAATCTATGAACCTCCCCCCCCCCACAAACCAACCACTTTTCAGGAGAGCCAAATCTACAGCTGCTTTTATTCACCTTGAGGCTTTAACACTGTTTCTTGGCCTGTTTTTGGGATGCTCCTCTGAGTGTGGGAACTGGCTTATCCTTTTTGCTGATGCTCCCCTCCTTTCTGTCATCAGGAGGTGAACGTAGAAAGGAGCTGTTTGGCTTTTTGGAAGTGGGGTGATCCTGTAAAACAGTGCAGCTGCCTTGACTTCCACCTGCTGAGGCCCCAGAATCTTTATGGAACAGTCACTGGTGATATATTACTGATCAGGTCCTGTGGAAGGAAAGGGTCTGTACCCCCAATAGGTCAGCTCATGGCTGTGCTTCCAGGGAAATCAATGACAAACCTCTCTGACAGTCAGCATTTGGGAGCAGGGAGTGCCAGTGATGGTAACTGAAAACTGGGGGAAATTGGTTGGAAAGATCTCGATATTCCAACAGCAACAAAAAAGTCTCTTTAGGTGGAATTAAAGGTCTTTGATCCTTAATCGACCTATCTCAATGTGGCATGAAGGTTTTAATTTTCTTAACTCATATAATTAATTTTTTTTAATTAAAATTTAAATGGCAATGGCAATACTGCTTTCGAGCTGAGGGACCCAAATGTTTAGTTTACGAAGCGTTTTTCATCAAAACACTTCGTGCTGCATTAACTTGCTGTGCAGTTTGATCTTCCATGTTTTGTCTTCTTTCATGAAATGTGTGTTGTGCACAAACATCCTCTGGCTCCGTCTGTTTCTTCTGTTCCCAAGGTCAGTGGCCACAGATTTCCCTCCTATTTCTGCTTCTCTTTCCTATTTTCCATCCTTGGATCCTCTTTTGGCTGTGTCCAAGTTATTAAGCCCTAATGTCTCCACGTCTTCTGGACCCAACCTAGCTTATACTGTGTTGAACATGGATTTACCTGTATAAGCACGTAACATAATTCAATTTTTCTCCAATCTGCCTCCAAAATCCCTCATGTCTCCTGCCTGTGCTGTTGGGAAATTTACTGGTGGGTTCTGCTACAGCAGGCAATCTGCTGTGTGCAGGAGTAGGGTTGGTGCCTCTTTCTTGGAGAGGAGCAAGAGAAGAAACCCAGTGGTTGCACAACAGCTCATCTCTGACGTCGTTGAGTGCTGTGAACGTGCCGGTGGGTGCGGGACAGCACGAGCTGGTGGAAAGAATTGGCAGGTGTAGGAGTGATATGAAGGTGCAGCTGAAATTTAATTTCCTCCAGAACCCTTCTCCACAAGCTGTGCAAACTTCCCTTAGCTAAATAAATGACACTCAAAGACAAAGATTTCCCGTTTTCCTAGAAATGCTCGTGGTAACAAACTGCCTGTTCTTTCTCTCCTGGAGCCTTAACAAACAGTCTGCACATTTGCATTTTCTCTAATAGTCTCAGCAGTAAACTTCCTTCCAAAAAGAGGGAAAAAAAGGAAATCTCGTGTTCCCTGAATGCAGAAAGAAATTACACATTCTGTCTCTGTCTCTCGTACATACAGATACACAATTTAGCACTTTACATCTTCAAAGCGCTGCTCAAAGAGGGACTAAATTGTGTTTGTAAACTCTCGCTTTGGGAAACAAGTTCAAATGGGGCTTAAGTCCCAAATGGAATGTTGATGGCCTCAGTCAAGTTCCTAGTGGACATGTGCCACAAAAGCAGGGCATTGTTTGCTTGTGTTGATAACAATTAGCATTATTCCTCTGTGATACAGCACAGCCCCCTTCAGAGCCGCATTGTGCGATGCACTGGGCACACGCACAATAAAAGGCCAGCCCTGCCTCAAAATGTGAACAGAAAAAAAATAATAATAAAATGGAAAGAAAAAAAAAATGCGGAGAAATGGTCTTTTCTTCTTGCTGTTTGGCAGAGGAGAACCCGGGGGCTGCAGCCCATGAATCCAGTTAAACTGATGGTTGCTGCTGTCCCAGTTTATTGCCTATTTTGCTAAATTCAAGGTAAAATCATGAAGTGGTGTGACCATGACCACGGGGGGAGTGTGTGTCAAAGGCAGGGACAGAACCTGGTGCTCATGAGCCCTTAGAAATTGTGTTAACTGGAAGGTTACCCTTCCTCTCCAAATGGGGTTTAATGAATATAACACACTTCAATAGGTGTATTCATAAGAAGTTGCCCATTATGGATGTAATGCAGGAGTTTTTCTCTCTTGGAAATAAGTTACTCTTACTGGTCATTTCCTGGTCAGGTTTTGATGAGCCCCTTTCAGGCATCGCTCCCATTGAAACATGTTTGCCTGAATGAGGACTTAAGGGACCACTGAAGAAAGACCTCTCTAATTGCTCTATAATGATGAAATGGTTCCCATGAGCAAGGCAGTTCAGACAGACGTGCTTTCACTTAGCAACATTGGTGCTGCCAGAAGGGAACAGCCACGGCTGCCGCGGGCAGAGCGTGGGCAGGGCAGGAGAGGGGTAGAGCCTGGGCCAACACCCTGCACGTGGCAGTCTGAGTCCATGTGCCTTGGGGGGTCTTGTTCTGCTCCCCTGTGTGCTGCTGATGTGCCTGTTTGGAGCAATTTCTTTGCTTTGCTTTTTTTTTTTTCCTTCGTTTTTCTTTTTTGCCCCGTTTGTTCTGCTTTTGAAATGGTGTCTGACTGCAGAGGTTGCCTTGTGGTTTAAAGGCAATGTGACTTCTGGAGGCAAAAGAAACTTTGTTTTGAGGCAAGAGGCAAACTGTTCCTACAGGAGTGACCACCGTTCTTCAGGTCCTGTAAGTTTAGCCAAAAAACTCCACCATTTTATTTCCCCAGTCTCTCAGCGTGTTGTTCCATTATTTATTTCTTTTTAAGCCTACATACTGTGACCAGAGGTAAAAGGCAAGAATTGCACTGAACTTTTTGATAATGAAAAAGGGAGAAGAAGCCTATTAAAAGCCCACCTCAGAAAGTCTCACCTTTTAGACCTGTGGATGCTGGAGTTGGTCCCAGGAGCACTATGGGATGGGAGTGGAAGGCGGCAGATGGTATATGATGCTCTCTTACAAAGCAACAAGAAGCCACAGGAAATGAGCAATCCTCTTGTGGCTTCCAAGAGCATCCCTTTGTTGTGTGTGAATCTTCCCACAGGTTTTTGAGGCTCTTGGTTGGGAGTCTGGAGGTCTCCCCAGCTTGTTTTGGGATGCTCAGCCCCACTTTGGGCACACAGGCCACAGATCAATGTCCCCCAGTAAAAACATGCACCCCAGGGGTGGAAATGGCAATGCTCAATGTCAAACCATCTTGGGAGTTTTTTCCCTTGAAATCGTGGCTGTTCAACAACAGAGTTGAATCTCTTGAAAATGAGGAGCTCATAAAAATCAGCTCTGCATTGTCAGCTGTAAAGGGAGTGTTTTGTTCCTCAGGGCCTTATCCTAATCTCAGATGCACAGCGTACATTACCATATAGCTTAAAAAAGCAGATATTTCAGAGATGATATGTGGGATTCTGAGCAAACCTCTCAAAGAAACCAATATCCTTCAGGAGTTTTTCGTGCACTCCAACATTCCCAGCGATGACGTGGGGCCCTGATGGAGCATTTTTGGTTAAGGGGAAAAAGAGGAGATGGGGAAGCAAAAGAGAAACGTAAGTGAAGAAGCAGAATGTGCCAGAATTGGAGCTGGAACTTGTGAGCAGCCTTTCCCTTCTGAGGGGGGATATGTGAGAGGTTGTCTGTCTTGTGATTATACAGGAGGATATCACTGGAATACAAGACCAGGGAGTGTATTGAGTCTTGCAGTGGTACTGAGCAAGGGAAGATAATACATTTTAAGAGGCAGTAGGTTTTGTTTGGTTGGTTGGTTTGAGTTGTTATTTGTTGTTGTTGCTGTTATTGGTAGCCTTAGCCTGCAACAGGAGCAGGTCATTTGGGCCATTCAAACCAGAACTAATTGATGTCAACAACTAACTGGTGCCTGACCTCGGTCTGGCTGCTGGAAAACAGCTGCCAGCACCACAAACCCATCCTGACAGCAGGAGGTGGTGATGAATCAAGTGAGATGGGGTCAGAAGGAATCATGGGAGACCATATAATCAATGCACAGACATCTCTTCTGTCCCTACAGGCTGATTGTCACGTAAAGAATCCCAACAGGTGTCCCTCATGCCTTTGGAGGTCCAAGGAGTGAGGGTTTCAAGAGTGGTGGATAGCAATGGTTCCCCACTGTGCTGTGCTGCAGGAGATGGGGCTGGGCTGGGCAGGTTTTGGGGGGCAGTGATGTTTGGCAGCCTGACCAGCAGTCCTTGCTAACTTTCCTCCAGAAAGTGCAGAGCAGGACTGCCAAGCAGCCCTGGTGCTGGCACAGGCCAGGCTGGCAGCCCTGGGATGCTGCCTGCCAGGGGAGCTGCACTCCAGCTGGGTGAGAGCCAAGTGGCTGCCTGTGGAAGCTGGAACATAAAATCAAAGAATCACAGAATGGTTTGGGTTGGAAGGGACCTTAAACACCATCTCCTTCCAATCCCCTGCCATGGGCAGGGACACTTTCCACCAGACCAGGTTGCTTGGAGCCCCATCCAACCTATCCTGGAACACTTCCAGGGATGGGGCAGCCACAGGTTCTCTGGGCAACCTGTTTCCGTGTCTCACCACCATCACAGTAAAGAATTCCTTCCTAATTTCTCATCTGACTCTCTCCCCTAATTCTCTCACCTTTTCTGTGAAGATATTTTTTCCAATATCCAATGTAACCATCCCCTGATGCAACTTGAGGCTGTTTCATCTTGTCCTGTCGCTGGAGAAGAGACAGACCTGATGTTTTACAAGTCATCACCTGACTTAATAAAGGGGTGCAGAAATGTCATACAGCAGCAGGATGCTCTTCCTGCTGTTACCCCATAGCAGTTTTCCCTTGGCAATCACCTCTGGGGTGGGACAGGAACCAAACACAGAGACAGCACTGCGGTGGCAGCTCCAGGTTTGTGTCTCAAAGGAAACACAAACTGCAATGAACAGGCAGCTTTTCAGTCATTGTTTTCCTGTTATTTGAGCTCATTCCTGAGCCATCCCTGCCTTGGAGTCTCGGTGCTGAGCACCAGCCCACCTCCAGCAAGGTGTCACTGATGTGCTCAAGCCCGAGTGTGACAGACATTGCATTGCACTCCAAAGGCTTTGAGTTGTCCAAGCACTTGTCCTCCCTTGTGGTGGAAAAAAACTCCTTTCCAAATTACACAGGAGCCTGTAGCAGAGCGCTGTTGTCCCGATGGCACATCGAAGGGGTTGAGATTTGAGGGTATTTCCTTTGCATGTCTTCTTTATCCCCAACATCATTTCCCATGACCGTGTGTTGGCCCTTCGCCAGCTTCTTTGTCTTTCATCTCCGAGCTTTTCTTTGATGGGCACTGGGACAGCTGGGGGAGAGGAGACAATTCTGGCTGTGACAGGGAAGTGTCACAGCTTGGCAGGCACCAGAGTCGACTAAGATCTCTGAGCCCTGCTCCTGGAGTTCTCACACAACCTGGGAGTAGGAGGACACGAGTCTGCCTTGTGCATCCTCGAAGAGGCAGAGCAGATGCCGATTATGACCCTCCCGGGATCTGTCTGAGGGGGAGAAGCAAAGCCAACTCATGGCTGGGTTTGTGTAAGATCCTCTAAGATGAATCCAGGCGTGCCAGTGTCAAAAACTGCTGGCAGGTCCAGGACATGGATCTGGATATTTGTCATCCCCAGAGCTGGAAGCTCTGCTCTCCCCAGCAGAGTCATTCCTGTGCCAGTCAACCATCCAATGTACCTGGTCTTTGGGAAAGGGATGCAGGCACAGATTTGCCTCCTGACATTGCTCAAAATTCTCCCCTGCCTGGAAGGTTAAACTACCCTAATCCTCAGTAAAATGGTTCACACCGTGGTGGCTTCTCCAGCCTCGGCCAAACCGCTGCATGGCTTGAGGAAACCTCTCCAATAATCTTTTGGAGAAATACTGACCTCCACAGCCAGCAATGACCTTCTGTTGTGCTGTTCCCCAGCCAAAACTGGTGTAGTTTTGACCTTCAGAGCCTTTTCCATCCTCTCTGAAGAAGTTTGGAGAAAATCAGGAAGAAAAAAAACCTGAAGCAGACACGATTTTGACAGGTGCTGGGGTTCTGCCCTTCACTAAGCATTCAAGCAGCTCTCCAAAGTCTTAACTGTGCTTTTCCATGGCTAAATGAAGCCGTGGCAATGAATTTACTACAGTTTTGCTCTGCCAAACCCTGACCCAGCAGAGTACTTGGACAAGGGAGGACAAGTGCTTGGACAACTCAAAGCCTTTGGAGTGCAATGCAATGTCTGTCACACTCGGGCTTGAGCACATCAGTGACACCTTGCTGGAGGTGGGCTGGTGCTCAGCACCGAGACTCCAAGGCAGGGATGGCTCAGGAATGAGCTCAAATAACAGGAAAACAATGACTGAAAAGCTGCCTGTTCATTGCAGTCTCTCCGGGAACACAAGAGGTGGGTTTGGGGAGCAAGGACAAAATGAAAGGGGCAGAACAATAAGCTGTTTCAGGCACCTGAGAGTGTATTTCAAGCAAGAGAGGGAGGGGAAAAAAAACACCTGAAATTTCTGAAGCAGCACTTGAGTCCATTTGTTTCTGCTGCTGGTTGAGGTATCACCTTTCTTACAGATTTTCTTTTCCTTTGCGCTGAAAATATGCATTATCTTCCAATCCTTCTTCAGTGAAGGAAACCTAAAATGAAAACAAACCACACATTTGGCCAACCCTGCCTTAAAATCACACGTCAAGAACATTTCCAGTGACAAATACTTTCAAGGCAAACAAACTGAAGAGAAATTAAAAAATCTCTGTGGGGCATAAATATGTAATTACACTCACACAGGGAGCATTTTATCAGGTGAACCATCCTACTTTGTTAATTGAAATGCTGCAGCACAAGGTTTTTTTGACAAAGGGGCTGAATATGCATGCATATTTCTCTCTGCTGCTGTTCCTTTTCTCTCTCTCTCCTTTCCCTGTGTGCTCCAGCAATGGGGTAGTGATCACTCCTGCTTTCTTTGTTCCAATATCCTCATTTCTACCACCTCCACTTCATTCTGGCATGCAAAGTTTTCCTTTCACTGGAAGGCACGGGGTTGCAGAGGGTTTTGTTGATACGAAAAAAGAAACCAAGCCAAACCTCAGCAAACCAGAAACCAAGCCTTTTTCTTACATGAAATTCTCCAGAAACAACAAAACCTCGAGAATTACAGAAGAAAGCAGAAAGAATAAAGAGACCTGCAAGGCATGAGGTGGTGCAGCTGCGTCCCTCTCAAACAGCCTTACCAGGATGGGAGTTGATGGCAGCAAGGCTGGTGTTTGGCACTGAAGAGTTTTGAGGTCCAAATACCAAGCCTTTGTTACAGAAGCATTTGTCAGTGTTTAGTGGCCACGGGCAACACTCAGTGAAATGTTTCCTGCCCCATCCCTTCCAGGAGGTGGCTGCTGGCAGGCTGTTGGATTGGCTACGTGAGAGCTGCAGTGCCAGCTGTGGTGTCGCTCACCCATCTGCGATGGCTCTGCCGTGCCAGTTCTCCTGCCCTGGGAAGGGAACAGGGAATATCCTCCCTGGGAAGGAGGGGCACGGGGTTGCCCCACACACAGATCAGTTTCTAACCTTGCTTGGCAATGTGACCAGTTGGGACAGGGAGAAGACACAGTACACAGCCTTCCTCTAAGGAAGGAATCTGGGATTCCCTTCTCCTTGTCCCTGAAGATGGATGGAGAATAATACGTTCCGTTTGGTCACTTACTCCCTAGTTGGGTGTTGGTTTTGCATTTTCTCTCCTCTCATATGCAGCACAGGAGGTGCTCCAGTTGCAAAGCCTTTAGCCATCAGCACGTGGGAAAGCTCAGAAAGGCTTTTCTTACCGAGTTCTGTACGTTCCATAGTCCCTTTTATAGTGTTTTCCTATATGTGTCCTTCTCTTTCAGTCCTCCTCGTAATGTCCCACAAGAATAATCTTCACTCTATTTCCAGTTCTTTTTCCAGGCTCTGCTGGTTTGTTGTGAGCAAAAAAAAATTTGGCTTGAGGAACAGAGGAGCTGATTTTTCCAGGAAAGGAGAGCATTGCCATACCATGTACCTCTCCAGGTAAGTCATGTTAAAAGCCCATGGACATGTAAGCCCCTGGAAAACATTCCAAAGTGGCCAAAATAAGTTTGGGTGAGCTCTTAGTCTGTCTCTCTTTCCCATGTTCAGTTTTACAACATGGTAGCAGTAACTTTGTCCTCTCAGAAGAACGATGTGATTGAATAGCCAAGGAATGTGAGTTATTTAGAAACTGAAGACCAAGAAGTTGCCAGGTCTCAGAAAACATGGTCTTCTTTTTTACTCTGGCACTGAATCTTGAATAATTTTACCCAAGGAGAATCAGGTTTGGTACAGGACATGTGAGAAATCTGGAGTGGTGTAACACAACAGTTCCACCACTGGCATGTCCTTTCCCTTTTAGTTTTGGTAGAGCCTTCCTGTTTCCCTTCTAGAAGAATCTTGTGTGAGAATCCCACGGGTGCTCTGCAGGACTTGGGTGGGTCTGTGAGTGTCCAGCAGCTGGAACACAGGAACTATGAAGACATTCCTGGTGGAAACTGGAGCACCCAGAGAATTCCAGCATCTTGAGAATGAAGCACCGACTTGGCAGGACATCCAAGCCCACTCGTGGTTTTAGGTTTTGGTACACCAGGTAATTCATCCTTGGTCTATTTTGTTGGACAAATGCTTTTGGCAATGGGATATTTGCCATGGGCTCTTCAATGTCCTTGGCTGGCTTGTGCCCTTCCTGAGTCACATTCACAGGGACACTTCGCCATCTTTTTCTCTCCCCTCTCTTTGCCTTTCGAGTTGTAGGGTGGGTGTTTGCTCAATAAACAGTGTTTGAAGTCAGCAGTCTCCAGGTATCTGTGTTGACTGAAACCACTGTACTGTGGCAGAGAGAGCAAACAGAGCAGCTTAGTAGATCCTGTTATGGTTCATGTGATGCCCTCAAACATGGCTCGTGAGGGATTTCCTCAGACACAGGTCAGTGGATGCTTGGAGGACTTTGACATGGCATTATTTTTCTGGTTTATTACTATTATTTTCCTAAAACATAAGAATGGCTTACCTGAGTTTATATAAAAAGCAAATAAGGCATTTTATTTCCAGTTTGGCTGGAAAGCTGGTTGTTCTGGCGTTCAACTCTGATTCTTCACCTGGTGTTCTCACAGGAACATCTTTCTTGGACATTTCAGCATCTCGGAAGATCTGCAAAGTAGAGCAGCCAGTGCTGAATTGTCAGGGTTGGGAAGGCAGAGGCAAAGGCTTATTGAAGAGTCATTCTATGATACTGTGGGTTTGTTTATAATCTAAAAAACAACTTGGGCTCATCTGCAGCCTGTGGTCTTGCAATGACAACATCAGACAGGTTGGCCAGAAATTTCCAAAGGTTTAACTTGTTAACTTTTCCTTGCTTTTTAGGTAAAAATATTATGCTCTTGCATTTCCTGCTTGAGGTTTTTCATTATTTTTAATGGGTGGATCTGTATCTGTTTCAGTGCCTGCATTTTCCTCCTTCTAATGTGAATTAATGAATCCAGCTTGGCTCTGCAGAGAGCTGCAACCCTTGCTGCTGCTGCTGCTGCTGGTGGATAAAGCATTCCATTCGCCCAAACTGTGATGCCAGCTGAAAGTCCACCTGCCCTGTGGTCCTTTAAAATCCATCATGATTTTGTAAACCAGATGAGGAGACCAGGAAAGTGTTTGCCAAACTCAGATTTAGTCTGTGGTGCAGTTGCAATTGGATGGAGTGTTGAAATACCGGTTGGATCATGCTATTTCCTGGTGAGGCTTCCCTGACCCTTCTGAAGAATCACAGGAACATGCCAGAGAATTGAATATTAATTTCCCCTTTCTTTTTAATACCAAAATTCTTTTATAAGACACTCTCTTGCCATTTCAGTTAGTTATTTTCTCTCTTTTATTTTGTTTTTGTGCATTTGTCCCTGTAACAGACTGCCCAATTATCTTCTCCTTCTTATTTTTTTACTGCCTTGTGTGCTGCAGTCCAGAAGTGGATGGGGACAGCAAAGTTTGGGAGGCTCCCATGGTAAAACATGCTACAGGACAGAATTCCTGCTAGTTGGGCTCCATGGACAGGGCCACATCAACCTCTCATCAACCTCTACCACCCTATATAAACCCATATAAAACCTGATGCTTTCTAAATGCACCTGGAGCAGAGCAGAGTTCGTGGCATGGGAATGTGGCTGAAGGATGATGGAGGGCTTGGTTGCTCATCTCTGGTGGGTCTCAGCGTGGCAGCAGGACCAGGGCAGTGACTGTCCCCCTGTGCTGGGCATTGAGGAGGCTGCTCTCAGGTTCTGGAGTCAATTTTGAGCCCCCCCATGACAAGAAAGATGTTGAGGAGCTGCAATGTGTCCAGAGGAGGACAATGGAGCTGGGGAAGGGTCTGGAGCACAAGGAGCAGCTGAGGGAGCTCAGCCTGGAGAAAAAGAGGCTCAGGGGGGACCTTCTCACTCTCTGCAGCTCCCTGGCAGGAGGCTGGAGACAGATTGAGCTCTTCTCCCAGGCGACAGGTAACAGGACTAGAGGACACAACCTCAAGTTGCACCAGGAGAAGTTTAGATTAGAGAGCAGGAAAAATTTCTTCACCAACAAGTTGTCAAGCCCTGTCACAGCTGCCCAGGGCAGTGGTGGAGTCCCCATCCTTGGAGGCATTTAGAAGCTGTGTGGATGTGGCACCTGGGGATGTGGGTTAGTGGTGGGCTTGGCAGTGCTGGGGGAACGGTTGGACTCGATGATCTTGGAGGTTTTTTCCAACCTTGATGGTTCTGTGATTCAGCCTGAATGGCTGCTCAGCCCAGCACATCCTCTGCACCTCTCAGGGATCCTGTCACGCAGTGTCTTTTTGCCTCTTGACCCTGTAGACAAACTTTTTTTGGCTGAACAGTGTAGATAGTGGATTGGAAGGGAAACAGAGCCCCAGCACCTCCATAAACAACTCCAGCACCACTTTTAAACCCCATACATTCCTTGGCCCTGCAGCATCTGTCCAAGAGCTGCTTCAGCACCTGAGTGCTTGGGAGTTGCAACTCAACTTCCACCCCGAAACTATTTGATATGTCCCTGTGCCAGTGCCAGTTTTCTGTCTAGGCAGATTTCTTTGCTCTGCTGTGCTTTCCTCCCTGCCACATTTCTCCAGGGAAAGCTGAATGTCTTTGCATCTTCTCTTGGAAGGTTAAAATTCCCATCTCCCTCTGCACTGGTTGGCACGGGAGGCTCTCTCCTGCAGCACCAGTGACCCTGGAGAGGTCAATGACACTTCCCTGACTCTATTGGCTGTATCTGGCTGGATATACCTTAGGATTCCACTGGGCTTTTCCAATGCCTCAGGATACTGTGGTCCTGTAAGCACTCTGGTTGTGGCACATCCCAGTTTTCTCTCTGGTTTTTGTTAGCCAAGGGGCCTTTGTTAAAGTGGACTTTCTTAAACTAATCTTACATCTGTGATCCCGTGATCGCCACCACAGTTCCACAGGATTTCTACTTTTAAAGGCCTCTCGACCTCGTATCTTCAGCAAACTGAATCTGTATTCTCCCATATTTCTCCCTCCTTTGAAGAAATACCTTTCCATTTCTCCTTTCCCTCGGATAAATATGCGATGCTTCATTTCACTTGGACTCCTTTGCCTGGGCAAAACCTGGAGCCTCCCTGTGAGGCTGGTTAACGTGGTGTGACAGTGCAAAGAGATGTCCTTGCTTGGCCATCTCTGCAAGGACTTGCCTGCCTGAGTTCTGTAATTATGTGATCTTAATTGGCTTTTAATTTAGGGGAAGATTATATAATATACTTAAACGAAAACCACAGAGGTGTTGTTAATATGTGGGTTAGAAATTGCAAACAAAATGATAAGTGGCTGAATTGCTTCTGAGCTCATACAGGCAAGTCCACATTTTCTTTCCCATGTACTTAGTGGGAAATACACCAGAAAGTTCATAATTAGAAAATTATAAGGATTGACAATCTATATTGTGAAAAATACATTTGTGCTGTTCTGGAGGTTCTAAACATGCTTTCCATGTGGAGCTGTATGTTACATTGATGCTGATTTAATCATTCATTAAACATTAGTAAGAGGCCAATTATGCTGTTCAAGAATAAGATGTTTTACGAGAAAATGACAAAAAGATACATGTAATCATTGAAATGCCAGTTTACAATCAGATAGGATGGGAAATAATCCCTTTAGCAAGCTTAAGCTCTTACATATTAATGGCAACATTGGGGAGAATGGAAAGAGGGCTTTAACACCCTCCTGGCCCTGCTCAGAAAGTGCGTGCTCAGGATGCTCTGGACAGAGATTTCACTCCCAGCTTTGTGGCAGAGGTGCCAGGAGACACATGAGACACACTCTGCAAGTGCCCTGCCTAGTTGGCAAGTGTTTTCCTACATTTAGGACCCAAACATAGGCAAAAAAGGGCTAGAAATGTTATTCTGACCCTTCAGAGAGGTCAGAGAATCACAGAATTGTTTGACTTGGAAGGGACCTTAAAGACCATCTCCCTCCAATCCCCCTGCAGGGACACCTTCCACCAGCCCAGGTTGCTCCAAGCCCCATCCAGCCTGGCCTTGGACATTTCCCAGGGATGGGGCAGTCACAGCTTCTTTGGCCAACCTGTGTCAGGGCCTTCCCACCCTCACTGGGAAGAATTCCTTCCTAACATCTCACCTAAACCTGCTCCCTTTGAGTTTGAAGCCATTCCCCTTGTCCTGTCACTCCATCCCTTGCCCAAAGTCCCTCTCCAGCTCTCTTGGAGCCTCTTTAGGCATTGGAATGGCCTCTAAGGACTCTCCAGAGCCCTCTCTTCTCCAGGCTGAACACCCCCAGCTCTATCAATCTTACCTCATTACACAGGTGTTTCATCCTTCTGATAATTTTGGTGACCTCGCCTGGCCTCGCTCCAAGGCGAGATGTTCTGTGGAGCAAAGGGAGTGAAGATCCACTGTGACATTTCCATGCTTATAATCTGAAGGTCCACGTCAAACACTTCATGGAAACGGGAGAAGGATGGATGGAGAGCATATCCATAAAATCACACGTGTGAAGCCACAGCTGCTAAAGAAGCAGAGGGCAGGGGAGGGGCAGAAACTCATTTTCCCACCTGTTTTCCACTACAAGACTCAGAGAAAACTGTTGGGTCAGAAAGAAGTGGTTCTTCTCACACAGAGAGCTGTGAAGTGGTGGAACTCCTTGCTGCAGTACCTGATGGATTCTCTCAGCTTGCCTAAGTTCTAAAAGCAAGCAGATAAATTCATGGGAAGAAAGTTGTTTACGAAGAACGTTTCTGGGGAACTTCTAAGCACCATCTTCCTCTTGATCTGGGAGTTTCTCTGCAGCAAAGTTTCGTGCACTGGGAAAATGTGCTGTGGAAAGAAGACAACATTCAGCAAACCATGGACTGCATTGGTGGAAGAACTGGCACTGCTGTGGTGTGCAGGAGATCAGAAAACCAGAAAAGGTTACACCAGGACAAAAACCTCCAGAGATAAGCTAGAAAAGAAAAAAAAAAAAAAGATAATTGTTAATTTTAATGTTCTCAAAATGTACTCCAAAGTGACTCAGCTGGGAATTGCTCTGGGTACTTCCTGTGTCTGAAAGTCTTGCAGTTCCAGGGTTTCGCTGGGATTGGAGCTCTCCTGTCTTTTGTCTAAACACATTTGGATTGCAGGTCTGAGGAGGGCTGGGCAAAGGAAATTCATCACGATTTGAGCAAACAATCCTTATGGCAAAATCAAGAACAGGAAGTCTGCAATGAAGAAAATGGATGTGGGTCGAAGACATCCTGGGGCAAGAGGAGGGAAAACCAGGGAAGACCCAAGTGAGCAGAAGACGAGTTCCAGGCAGACTCCTCCAGCAAACCATCCCTGCAGCTTCCCAGAGCCATGCCGAGCCTTGATGTTCCCCCACTGCTTTACCACCCCGTACATCTGGCTGCCCAAAACACAGAGCCCCCTTGTCCCAAACCCGGTGGGTCAGCTGTGCCCGTTGCCATGCCAAGCCCTGGGCAACAGCCCCGGGCCGTGCCCTGGAGAGGGAGAAGAATCCATGGCAGCGATAATACCAGAGGGCTGCGGCTGCCAAACACGCCGTGTCCGTGGAAACACCTGTTGAGGAGCTGCTGCAGCGGGAAGGGTGGGATGAAGAAGGACAGCTGTGAAAGCGCCAGCAGCAGTGGGAAGCTCTGCTCAGGCTGCTCCATGCCAGTCAGAGATGTGCCAAATTATTTGGCAGCCTTTCAAAGATCGGGGTGTCCGCCGCCCTTTGCCAGCTCGCGCTCCCAGGGAACGCCTCGGCGCTGACACCGCCGCGCTCCCGCTGCTCTCCCCCTTCCATCGCTGCCTCTCCCCTTCCCTGTGTGTCTTTTCTTGCCAGTTCCTTCTAGTGCAGAGGCAAGGCCAGCCTTGCAGTGCGGAGCCCGAAATAAGGGCTGGGGGCTGCAGCCGGTGGGGAGACAAAAGCACCACCGTAAAGGTTTTTGGCAGCTGGCTTGAGAGATCTGCCGGGTTGTTATTTTGTGTTTCTCCTGTTGTTGCTGTTGTGGTTTTTTTCTTTTTTTTTTTTTTTCCCAGAGGATAATAATTTTATCTTTTACAAACAGTTAGTGAACCTGCATGCTTCTCCTGCCTGTCCATCTGGAAATCCTTGGAACAGCAGAGCTCGGTTTTGGGAAGTTTACAATGGGAACAGAGATGAAATTTGCAAGTTTAGATGGGCTAGGTGGGTGGGAAAGGTGGGAATACAAAAGCTGAATGATGTAGGGAAATATTTCCATGTGTGTTGTACCTGTACATTTGGCACTTGACATGGGTTAGTGGTGGGCTTGGCAGTGCTGGGGGAATGGTTGGATGTGATGATCTTAAAACATCTTTTCCAACCTAAATGATTCCAGGATTACACGAATTAAAACCTTGTCTTTACAAACAAAGAAGGGAGAGAAGATGGAGTTCTAGAGAAGTGAGAATCTCTTTTAGGTAATCTTCCTCCTGAAGTGCCCAAAGGGTGCAGGTCCATATCCAGGACTATATTCTCCCAGTCCCTCCTGACTTTCCTTTAGGACTGTCTGCATTGCCAAAGCCCTGCAAAAACGTCCCAGTGTAAATCCTTCCCTTGTCCGCAGTAAGACTCGGGGGTATGCCTGAAGTTAAGATTGTCTTTTTAAGAGTCTTGAAAGTTAAAATGAGCCACTAAACACCAAAGAATTAGATTCTTGATCAAATAATTCCTACTAACTCTCCTAACTCCTCACCTAGTCCCAGTGAATAACAGGCATGACAAGAGACCCTGCAATTCAGGGCACTGCTGTGCCCATACTGCTGCAGCAGTTTGATTGCTTTTCTGTTTGACACAATCATCTCTTGTCATGATTTCTTTAAATTCCAAAATCCTAAGAATGATCAAAAACTCCCCTGGACCAAGGAGATAATACTTTTCTCAGGGAGCTTTTTCACTTCCCAGGAAGGTTTATCTGTTAAGTGTTTGTGGGAAAAATTCATCTTCTTCTGTCTATTTATGCATATTTCCTAGACATCCTTATCCATGACAGCTGATTAGCCCTGGAGGTGGCATTTCTCTGTGAGGTTATCATTGCTTTGCTGGTTGCAGACAGAGATGGAAAGGTCTGAGCTCCCAGCAAACAGAATTGTAGCATCCTACCCCTTTTGTGTGCCTTCCCTCACCTTGTGGTAACCCTTCTGGGGCACAGATTCACTCTTCTAGTTTAATTCTTTATATCAAAATAGGATCCCATCTGAGCTTGAGTGCCTGGGACTGACTGCAATGCACAAAACAATAGCTAAACTAAAAGTCTTTCACAGCCCTTCCCTCAGAACAGGAGAAAATCCTTGAGAATAAAACTACTAAAGAAATACAAGTCTGCTTTTTGAAGGAGAGATTGAAAATACCACACTGCACCAACTGGCAGCAGAGCAGCTATGTCCAGGGCAATTCATCTTTCCCTTTTCAGCTAATTTTCCAAGCCACCTTTGCTCTAATTACCAATGTCTTTTCCCAAACACCAGGCAACCTGTTTCTCTTCTTCTGGATCGTTTAGGCCAGGATTAGTATCCATATTCCTGACTTATTCTGATTTTACCTGCAGGTGAAGATCAAAGAGCCAATGGCTGTACTTCAGCAGGGCTCGTGAGACTCCTTGGTTAGTCTTTCCTCCAAGATAATAGGAGAAATTCTCATTATCTTGGAAATTTTACATGAATTCCTGCCGCTCTGTCCCTGTCCCTGAGCTAACCAGAAAGAGGAGGACAGAGCTATCTCCCCCTGAGCTTTCAAATGTCCAGCAGAACAAGAAAGGTACAGCCTTTTGAAACCTCTCTGCCTGGATCCCATAAACCATGACAAAAGTCTCTGCCTGTTGTCTTGGCTGTGTCAAACTTCTCTTCAGACAACCAGAAAATTCATCTTTCCTGTTACTCTTCTTGACTTTGATGCCAGAGTTGTGGGTTACGGTCTGCTCGTCCTGAGAAAACGTTATCCAAGTCAATCTTTAGACAGAAGAACACAGTTATGCTTCATTAGAGAGGTTTTCCATTGGCTTCATTTGGGAAATAATGCAGAATGAATCAGAGGTAAATAAATGGAAGAGATTTCCTATTCATGAAACCCTTTCTTTCTTCCACAGAAATAAAGGACTAATTACTTGTTCAGAAGCCTTTCATTTCTTCCTTCAGAGGAGGCAGAGGGTCACGTTTCCTAGACCCATCATGCTTGTTGTGTGGTGCTCAGCTCCTCCCACTGATGGTGAGTAGACAAAGAATGACACAGGTGGTTGTCCCCTTAATCATTCCTTTAGGTACCACCCGAAAATGATGTTCAACTTATGGCCCTTCTCTGGTCGTGAAGACCATTCTTAACAACTCACATTTTGGAGCAGTCCAACCTTGGTTTACTCCCAGTAGTCCCAGGAATGTAGCCCAGAATGTCTTAGATGCCATCTCACCTTCAGATGGAAGAATCACAGAATCATTAAGGCTGGAAAAGACCTCCCAGCCTGAGTCCAGCCTTTGATCACCACCTTGTCAACCAGACCAGAGCACTGAGTGCCATGTCCAGTTGTTTCTTGAGCACCTCCAGGGATGGGGACTCCACCACCTGCCTGGCCAGGCCATTCAAGTGCCTGACAGTCCTTTCAGTCATATTTTCAATCATCTGCCTGACATCTCCTGTGTCCTCAGGGCTCACACCCCATCTTTGGCCCCATGACAGAACCATGGGGGCAGAGAAAGCAAATGGGAGGGGCTGAGACTCATCCAAGCAGCCCATCCTTTCCCAGCTGGGCAGGATTTGTGGAGCACAAACATGTGGGATGGAGTGTAGGCATGGCAGTGATGACCTCAAAGCCCCTCTGCATGGCCATGTGGCCACGCTGCCATAGGCCCCTCAGCTGTCCTGAATGCATTTTCTGGTCCTCACAACATCCCAAGTGAGGTCAAAGAGGTGCTTTTGTCTCCTGCTGCAGTGGCTCAACCAAGGCACGCCAGAGTGACGCTGCCTTGCCTCCCACAGCCTGGGGCAGCCCAGAAATCACAGTGTTCTCCTTCTTCCTTGAACTAGGGAAATAGGTCACAGCCCCTTCCTCCTGGGCTGTTCCACTCCACCAGCACAGACCAGACTAACAGGGGTGGGTGGTGGAGGGGAGGCCAAGCAGCGTGTCCAAGTCCATCCCCTCCTCCAGGGCATGGAAGAGCAGATGATTTTTCCTGCAGTGCTCATAAAAAAAAATAAAAAAAAAAAAAAAAAATAAAAAATGGATTTCTTTCATCTCTTTCCTGAGCAAAGGCCAGTGCTGAGCCTAGCAGATTATTCAATAACATCCCATAAAAATATTAAACTTCTGTATCGGAACCAAATTAAAATTGTATTTCGTGATGTGAACAAAGGTACCAAAGTCGATCTCGTCTCTCTCTCCCTCCTTTTTCAAATTTAATATCACACAGAAGAGAGAAATGAAATCTGTATTTAAATGGCTGTGGAACATTGTGCATTTAAAGTGCACAGCAAGTCACTCCCTAAAGCACTCCATATGATATGTAAATCTTTTGATCTTTCACAAAATGCATGATTTCCATAAAGAATAATGAGTACTAGCTTGGGAAGTACAATATTGACTGTCACTGTAGTGCACTTAGCCACAATTATTATTTGCATGGCTTTTGCAACATAACTGGAGGGGAGAGTCCTGTGAATGTTTTTAATGCATTCTAATAGCTGCTAAAAGAGATTTTATTTTATAATAGATGCATTCTTTCTTTTGGGTCTACAAGCCTTTTTTTTTTTTTTTTTTCAATTTATTCATTACCTTTTTTTGCTCTTTAGGAGGAGGCATCTATGGGGGAAAGGAGAGGATCACACAAGCCCTGAGAAAAGAAACAATTGACATCCTGCCCTGCCATTCACTGCAGTGGAGCAGGAGGGGATGGCAACAGCATTTATTTGTTCTTTAAGCCAACGAGGGAAGTTAAACTTGATAAATGATCTTAGATGTGATCTGTCTGAGGGAACTCGAAGTGGCTGTCACCATTTGAGGCATTTCCAAGACTCAGGTGGATGCTTTTCAGGGAGTAAATGCATGGAAGTCCCATGGTATCGGTTTGTCAGTGAGCACTGAGGTCAGTGGAGCCTTTGGCACCAACCCAACATTGTTGTCTTGACTTTCAGGCAACAAAGGACTTAAAAGCACCTCCCCAGGGGCTGTTGTGAGTATTTCCAGTGCTAGTGAGGGGAAGGGAGAAGCTGAGCCATGGTAACCCAGGAGTGGGGAGTTGAATCCTGCCTTGCAGAAGAAGAGAATTCTCCCATCTTTCTCGTGGACAGCAGCATCCTGTTTGTTCACCCAGGAGATGAGAAGACCACAAGCTTGTGGTGCAGGAAAATTGAGGTAGGAATAAGGGCTATCACAAACACCACATTAAATAAAGTTCAAGGATTAGCTTATTACACCTCTGCTTTGTGGTTCCCTTCCTGAAGGTTTCAACATCTCTCTGAAGGTCTATTCCAAGTAGCTCAATGCATTTTTTACTTGCATTAGAGCAAAGCCCAGAAGCTCCAGGGCAAGGATAGAGTTGGCTGAGGTGACAGGGGGATGGTCAGTGCTTCCATGGACACAAAATACAGCAAATGAGCCAATTGTCTGTTGCTCTTTGGCTGAGTAGGAAGAGGCACACTACTTCAGATGAACATTTCTCATATTGCAGGAAGGATCAAGTGGTCCAGAGACACTCAGTGAAGTCAATTGCTGTTTCACCACTGACTCCTCCCCGGTGTGCCAGGGGGTGTGTGCGATCAGGCACTGACCCTCTGACACCTCTTTGGTGCACAGTTCACCCAGCAGGACAGATCTGCAGCTGAGGATACAACACATGGACCAAAACCAAACCCCATGATGGGTCTGAGGCCCTGGTGGCCACTTGGTACAGATATCAGACCTCTCCTTGCATCAGGCAAAATCAGCTCTTGCTATTTTGCATTGGTCTGGTCTCAAGGTCAAGTCTACAAGGAGAAACCCGTGTTTTGTCTTTCTTTTTGCCTCAGTTTCTCTGATTTTAAAACAGGCATAGTGCCATTTTCTTGCTAATTAAAAGTGCCCTCACTGCCAGGAAAGAAAACGTGGTAACTAATGATGTAGGTGAGGAGTGATGGAGCTGAAGTGCAGTAGGAAATTGGTGCTCTGACCTGAAGCAGGTGTCAGGATGGTAAAGGACACTTTCAGAGCTCACCGCAGAACCAAAGCCCACTTTCATCCAAAACACAATTTCTGATTTTTATTATTTTCCCCAGTGTATTCCAGCTTCACCCCCAACCTAGAAATGACTCAGGGCTTGAAAATTTAGTTCTGTCCATGGCAAGGAAGCCTCAAAATCCCTTTGTCTCTTTGACTATGTCATTTGAGCTCTGACACATCATTGGGACACACTGTTACCATTTTTAGATTGATCTTATCCTTGAATATCTGGCTCTTGCTCAGTGTTGGTCATCATTCAGTTCACCTCTAAAGGGCCAATTAAAGTAGCACAGAGGATGTTTTAGATTTTGTGCAGTGAGCTAATTCTTTCTGGTTTTTTTCCTGGTGATATATATATATATCTCACATATTAAATGCTATTGATTGCCCCACCTCTGCTGGTATAATTTTTTGTTTCCCACCTTAGAAGTATTGCTCCATGCACGAGCCCATCTTTATTGGCAAGGAAAAGGCAAAAACGTTTGGGCTGAATGACCACATTATTATCTGTAGCACAAGAATCAGACTGTTGATTTTAAGGCTTTCTTTTATAATCCTGGACCATCAAGACAATTTTTTTTTTCTTTTAAAAAAGGATTCCTCTGTGAAAACATTTGTCAGAAATAAGCTGCACTAGTTCCCTAAAATCTACTGAACTTGTTTACCTGGTAAGACTTGTAGTAATTTTCCAGAACATACTGCCATTTATTATGCTCTGGAAAGGCACTACAGTGATTTCAAGAGGAGAAAACCAAGAAAGATTATTCATTTCACATCCTCATGCAATTCTTTTGTAGGTGGCTTTCAACAAAGGGTGATATTGGATTACATTCATTTTGGTTCTTAATAAACTAGTAAATCTCCCATTGTTCTATGTTGTCCAATTATAAAAGCAATGAATATGAGGCTAAGCACTTCAAGATAACCATAGCTTTAAAGATAGACAAAAAGCTTTATAGATTAGGATCAGAATAAAACTGCCGTTTTTGTAGCGTTTTGATGAGTAATATTTTGTGAATTAAAGCCTTCTCTCTTAGGAATGTCAATAAATTACTCACTAAGTAGGAACCACTGCAAACCCCAGGAAGAGCTTCTGAATATCGGGGATACTGAAAGAGGAAGGAAGGAAATCCTTCCTAGAAGTCATTTCCTTGCTGTCTGAAGAGGTGATTAGGAAGGGTTTATCCTGAGCCCTATTTGCCTGTAGGAGTCATCTGTTGGAATTTTCTTGAGCCATTTCTGTTGCCTTCCCGTTTGGGATGTGGTGTCTTTTCAAACATGTTTCTTAACTGAACTGTGTCTCAAAAACTGAATCTTTAGGACTTTCTAAAGGCTTAACTGGCAATAAAAACCAGCATTTTGAACTCAGGACTTGCTCATTTTGCTTGGTCCAAAGTGAGGGTTTCTAAAGGCATCCAAGAGCTGCTTCTACAAGCCCTCGAGAGGTAAATGAAGAACAACATTGGCCAGTGGTTTGAATACACTGGGCAGGAGCTGGGCCACTCTAGTAAGATTTTAAGCACTGAAAATTGTGGGGGGGAAATGAAAAAAATTAGTTTCAAACCACAGCCTTAAATACCACAGAGTGTTCTGTGGCCTTGTGCACTGGGATTGTTGCCTCCCTTGACCCCGTAATAATTCATGAGACATTTACAAAAATATCTATTAATATATTAATTGCCAACAGATGCTTTGTCAGCAAATCCTTGATGGAAAGCAGAGCCCTCCGCCCCTTTAATCCTCATAATTCTACCTTGCATGAGACTTCCCAAAATTGTGATGTTGGAATGCCTTCATGCTGTGAATTCGTCCATTGGCAGAGAAGGAGCAATGAGATATGGCTCTCTCCAGTGCTGACACAGGAGAAATGTCCCATCTGGCTCCTCATCCCAGTTGTATGTTAAACTGGAATGTAAAGGGAATGTTCAGCACAGGTATCACTTTGGTAGAAAAGGAAACACCCAATGAAGGGGTGTAGAAAAGTGCACATGGGCAGATGTGGGGTGTTTAGATACCTGAGCCCAAGCACCAAGCCTTGATCTTGCCCACGTGAAGGTCAAGCACCCAACCTCTTCCCTTGGCTTGGGCAAGGGTGAATTTTTGCCCCAGGAAACTCCTGCAGCCCCAGAGAAAGCCTGAACCTTCTATTTGAATGCAGCCTGGGAGGGACCACCTCAGCAGATCTACAGCAGCATTCGTGGCACAACTGAAAGGAGAATGAAGGGGAGATGAGAAGATGCTTCCCTGCTGTCAGTTCTCTCCTCACATCCTTACCCTCTCACTGCTTCCCAGGATTTTCAAGCACCTCCATCTCTTCCTGGATGGCTTTTCCATTCGAGAGGGAGCTGCTGGGTAGTAACAATTCTTTCACTCAGGATTGTCAGTCACATCATGGGACTGTGCCTGGAACAGCAATCACACTCTTTGATCAGTTCTGCTGAAACAACCTGTTGTCTTTTATAATGACATTTCCATTGGGAATATTCAGATGCTGAAGCTAAAAAGAACCATTTCGTAGCACACAGACAACTACACACACAGTGATTTTGCATTTTTATCTTTTTGATTTTCCAGTGGGTGTATTTGCCTGGGTTTTTTTGTTTTGTTTTGTCTTGTTTTCAGAACACATCCATCTGCTTCATAGTTCTTACAAAAGCCAGTTTACATGCAATAATTGCCACTAAAATGTGAGGAGGAAAGCTCCCTGCTCAAATGCATTGTTTTGCTCCTTTTCAAAGTAGGCAGAAGCCACAAAACTGGATGAAGCTGAATGATGGATGTGTTTATTTAATTATTACTTTCAGAAACGTGTTCTCTATCTTGCCCATAGCAGGTGCAGGCTGTGACGTGGCATTTGCTCTGGTAATTATGCAGGGATTTTTTGTAAATAGCAGAACAAGTCAGGATGAAAGATAGCACTGCCCTAAGGTTGTGGGAAATTACTCAGCTTTCTCTTTACTAAATTTCAAATGATACATTCCAATGATAAGGTCTCTTTGATTCCTGTTGCACCTCCCACCCCCCTACTTGTACTCCTATAGCATGGAAATGGGAGACAGAGAGGGAGTGGGACTGGAGGATGAATCTGTGGAAGGGGCAGTTTGTGGTGGGCTCAGTTACTGCAGTGGGTGATTTAATAAAGCAGATTTGGGTACCCTGCACTTCAGTGCAGCACTAAAGGACATTGAGACGTAAGAATTTAAGTGAGTTTTTGGTAAGGCTAAAGCTTTCCCAGGTGAGGCACTGCAGCTCACCCTCCAGTCAAGTGCCCACAGCCTCTCTTGCTCAGGTGTCCTCCAACATCCTTCACCCTGTGCTTCATCCTGCTCCTCTTCTGTGTTTGAAGGAGTCTGGACTCACAGTTCAGGCCACTCTCCAACATCCTCATACCATGTTTATTTCCCTAAGCAAGGGATGGATACCAGGTGCAGTGCAGGTGGATGGGTGCTCTCAGATTCTTCTCTGAGAGGATGACAACTGACAAGGACTGCCAAGGCAGACATCCTGCAGTCACTGGGAGATCCTTCCAGAGAGAAATGGGGTCTCCAGAGAGCCTTTGTCACCCTCTGCCTGTAACCTGTCCCCTGAACTGTTCCCTCCTGCTGAAGGAAAGTAAGTTTAGATAGAACACTGAGAAAAAACCCATGGCTGTGAGGGTGGACAGGCTCTGGCACAGTTTGTCCAGAGGAGTTGTGGCTGCCCCATGCCTGGATGTGTTCCAGGCCAGGTTGGACAAGGCTTGGAGCAACATGAGATAGTGAAAGGTGTCCCTGCCCATGGCAGGGGCTTGGAACAAGATGAACTTTGAGGTTCCTTCCAACCCAAACCACTCTGTGATTCCATGATTCCATGAACACCCCCTTTCCCTGGGGTCCAAGAACACAGTGTGTGGCTCACGGCTGGGCCTCCAAAGAAGTAGCTGCCCCCTTCTCACAATGATTTAAGACACCAGGGGGTCAACAGCTAAAACCTATCCCTGCATTTTGCTCAGAGCAGACCCACAGACAGCTCTTCTGCAGTAGTCTTGGGTTTCCATGCCCCCCAATGGCCTGAGTGACGTGAGGATGTAGAATCACACAATCATACAATCATTCAGGTTGGAAAACACCTTTAGGATCACCAAGTCCAGCCATTATCCCAGCACTGCCAAGCCCACCCCTGAAACATGTCCCTAAGTTGTATAAAATCTCCAGGCAGTATTTCCAAACTTCTGTGACTAAAAAATTCCATCTGGGCCAACATTTTCAGAAACAGATACCAATCTTGTGGACTCCTTTTGACTGCTGAGTTTGAAGTGGCCAGGACCATAGTCATCCTGGGTCCAGAGCCACGTTTGGGGGGTTTGATATCTTGGCATCTCCATTCACAGCTCCTGCTGCTGTGAGAGATGTGGCTGGTTTATCAAATGCACTGATGGACTTGTGACATAGGTTTCTGTAGCCGAATTTTAGTAGAAGGAGGGGATACCAGGGTGGCTTCTGTTAGAAGTTGCTGGAAGTTTCCCCAGTCCTGTGGAGGCAATGACAGACAGGTCCAGGAGGGACTTCCTGTTGGTGGCCAAAGTTGAGCCAATTAAGAATCACAGTCACAGCTCTGGGATAACATATTTAAGAATTTAGGAGTGTGGAGCAGTTGGAAATTCCAGCCATGAGAGAACAACACAGAGACCAAGGTGGGAGCAGGAGGAGGAGAAGGAGGGACCCCCGCTGGAGCAGGGGNCCAGGGGAGCAGGGGAAGGACTCAGAGCTGTGGCCCCCCTGCAGCCCGTGGGCAGGACCGTGGGGGAGCAGGTTGTCCCCCTGCAGCCCACGGAGCCCATCGGGGGGCAGAGACCCGACTGCCCCCCATGGAGTGACCCCCAGGACAAGAGCAATGGCAGCAACAACACCCACCTGCAAACCTCCCATTCCCTGCTCCCTGGAACTGCTGGAGGGAGGGAGGGGTGGGAGGAGAGGGGTGTTCTTGGGGCTGATTTATTTCTTACTTTTTAGTTTTAGTGCTTCTAGTTTTAGTTCTTATGTTGTTATTAATGAATTTAAGTATTTTGCTACTCTGAGTTTGCTTTGCCATTATCTCTCAGCTGTTTTTTGCCTTTCCTCCTTTTCCTTTCCCTCTAGGAAAGGGGAGGTCTGGAGGTTTAGGTGGACACCGTGTGAAAACCACCACAACTTGCACTTCACGCTGCAATCAACAGGTGTGGATGGAGTTTGGCAGCTGTGGGAGACACAGCCCTGCTTGCTGAGGGCAGTGTGGGAGCAGCAGCTCCTGAAAGAGGCACCCTTTGGAAATCTTGGCTCCTCTGCTCTCCACCAAGTGTGCAGTG
Organism: Formicarius rufipectus; assembly: GCA_013399695.1. Taxonomy (NCBI): domain Eukaryota; kingdom Metazoa; phylum Chordata; class Aves; order Passeriformes; family Formicariidae; genus Formicarius; species Formicarius rufipectus. The sequence goes on along the minus strand of VXAU01003012.1, from coordinate 777,574 downwards.
GCAGGAGAATAACCCTGTCAGTGAGACTCTCAGGGCTGAGCTGCACAACACAGTGCTCCACTGTGAGGTGAACAGTCTGTGTATGAATGAAAATCAGTTGATTGTTACCGAGTGTTTGTCAAAATTAAAATAAGGTCATTCACAAATCTTAACATTTTATGGAGGGAGTGATTTTTTTTTTTTTTTAATTAGGATTAAAAATATTATCTGCTTAAAACGTGTCCATGCATATAGTTCTGGCACAGCCTATGGCAACACCTATGATTTAAAAATAAAACTGCCTTTTTTTTTTTTTCCCAAGAAGGAAGCAATTTTGAGTGATAACTAATTTAGATAGTGCTAATTATATTGGTTGGAACTTGCAAGGGAGTCAATGGATAAAAAGTTGATTAAAGCAAAGTTATAAAACAACAATAGGAAGCTCTAACTCTGCACTTTAAGATGTTCTGAGTATTTCAATGTTTGTTCTTGCCACCTCTCTCAGCTGGGCTTGAAAGCAGATGTTTCTATTCACCTAACTGGAATTAAATGAGGGGGAAAAGTGAGAACTCAGTTTAAGAATATAAAATATATGTTTAAAATATACTTAGTGAGTGTATTTTACACCCTGAAATGATGCAATAAGTTACACAGCTTTTGGGTTTCTATGTTTGGAACCCCTGGTCAGTGTCAGTGGCTGAGACAAGCAAGGAGGAGCAGCTGAGGGGCTTTGTGAACATTTCTCTCCCCCAGCAGTGCAGGACATTGCTCACTGAAGGTCCTTCCAAGTGCATTAAATGTGGTGCAGTGGGATATAAATACAGCTGGAGCCTTCATTTATGTGTGTTTTTCAGGAAGTGCTTTCCCAACTTGAAGAATGGATCATGTCAACTTCCATCTTTGGTTTTACTGCAGTGAAACCTCCAGCCTTGCTGGTTCACAGCTGGACATGTAGCTTCAAATGTAGGAGTGGACAGATCCATTCATAGCTTTGTGGCCAAGAAAAGCACAGGATTGACAGCCTTGTCCATGGTAGAGGCACTCAGGGTTCTTCTGACCAGGTTAAAATTCCACCTTTCTCCAAATTCAGGTTCTTCTGCTGGAAAACTGAGTTTCACTGACTCAAGCAGAGAGTGACCAAAGCACAGACCTCCTTGAGAGGATGGGGAGAGCCAAATAATAAACAAGGTATGGTTAGTGCCAGCTGAAAACTAATTCTGTTGATTGCCTCACTCTGTTTCTCAAGGCATGGATGTCCTACCCTGCCTCCTGAATAATTTACACAAGGATATGATAAGGTTAATGGGTTTTCCTGAGAAACCAGGAAGATCTGACTGAGCTGTAGAAGGAATCATAGAATCCCAGAATAGTTTGGGTTGGATAGGACCTTAAAGACCATCTCATTCCACCCCCTGCCATGATACCATGGCAGGTGCCACCACACCTTCCACTAGCCCAGGTTTCTCCAAGGCCCATCCAACCTGACCTTGGACACTTCCAGGCATGGGTCAGCCACAGCTTCTCTGGGAAATCTGTGCCAGGGCCTGTCCACCCTCACTGGGAAGAATTTCTTTCTAATATCTAATCCAACCCTACCCTCTGGCAGTGGGAAGCCATTCACTCTTGTCCTCTCACTCCATCCCTTGTCTAAAGTTCTTGTCCAGCTCTCTTGGAGCCCCTTTAGACACTGGAAGGAGCTCTAAGGTCTCTCTGAAGGTCTCTTCTCCAAGCTGAACAATCCCAGCTCTCCCAGCCTGCCTCCATAGGAGAAGGAGCAGCTGATGGTTTTAACCTCCCTATGGACCTTGCCTGTGAGTGTCACGGATTCCCCCCAGCTGTGATACCTCTTCCCACCACACCATTCCTTGTGCTCAGAAGTGTCCTCTGTAAGAGCTCTGCTTTTGTGCTTCCCTTTGCTCCAATTTTGCCATTTTTTTGAGAAAAAAACCCGCAGCCCAAAGCCTGGAATTGCCTCACTTTTGTGCATGAAGGTGGGGTGTTGTTGGATGCCAAGGGGTGGCCTTGGGTCTCTGCTGCTGCTGCTGCACAGTGGAGGATCCCAGGACAGTGAAGCAAGTGAGGAGGGACAAAGAGGAGGCAGCAGCAGAAGTAAAAGGCAACACAAGTGCTCCTCATCTTTGACTTATGTTCTGCTCCTTTTAACCACCTTCATCAAGGTTGGTTTTTTTTTACATTTTAGGCTGTTTTCCTACACAGATAATCAGCACTGTGCAACAGGAGAGACTGTGTGGGCCCAAAGATTTTGTATGTAACACAAAATTTTGATTATGAACTGATGAGATAATTTTACCTTTCTGGTTCAAATTCAGCATCATTATTATTATTACTAGTGCTTAAAGGGCTTTTATTTTTATTTTATTTCAGCACATATTTTCTTAATGTACAATTCAGGGCACTCCATGAGCACTTAGGAGTTTCAAAATTATCAAAAGAAGGGATAGATGTTAAAAGAAAGGAAAAAACAGATAAGAAATAGAGATATTTCATATACATCAGCTTGGCTGCAAGCAGCCTGGCATAAGTCATCCTTTAATAGAGCTGTAAGAATAATTAATTTTTCAGTTCAGTGGTCAAACTGAAAAAAACGTGAGGGAGGAAGGAGAGGAGGTGAGTAGAGTGGGAAGAAACAAGAAGTGTTTGGGTCAACCTTAAGTAACAATTTCTCATTTTCTCTCACTGAAGCGAAACAAACACTTGTGTTATCTGCTCCTTTGATAAACGGCCCCACCTGTTTTCTGAGCAAAACCTTCCTTCTGGAAGCAGGGTTTGAAGATCCTGCCTAGATGGTGGTCACACAGAACATCTTTATTTGTCTGAATTTTTTCCTTCATCTCTCCCTTCCTGGCAATAATTAAACTTGCCATTAGCATGCAAAGACCTTTATTAATCATATAATTTGTCCAAACCTGCTGCCCAGCCTCAGTCTGCACCATCTTCCAGCACTTCTCAAAACATGGACCCTGTAAGGTATTTTCTGCTGGAAGCAAGACCCCTGCTTTTAAGTCTACTCACTGTAAGTATACTTCTTAACAATAAGCTCACTTGTAGGGCTTTAAGTAGAAGGAAGGTAGATTTAGATTGGATATTAGGAAGAAATTCTTCCCCATCAGGGTGGCAAGGCCCTGACACAGGTTGGGCAGAGAAGCTGTGGCTGCCCCATCCCTGGTAGTGTCCAAGGCCAGGTCGGAAGGGTCCCCGAGCAACCTGGGCTGGTGGAAGGTGTCCCTGCCCATGGCAGGGGGTTGGAATGAGATGGTCTTTAAGGTCCCTTCCAACCCAAACCATTCTGTGGTTCTATGATTCTCTTAATGAACTTTGCAAGGATATTCTGCAAGGACCCTCCAAGTCCTCAGGAGAACATGACCCACGGTAGGGGATGTACTATGGATAAAGGCATGGAAGATCTCAGAAAAGCTGGACTTTCATCATGCCTTAGCCCTGAGTTGCAGCACCGGCTTTGTCGTGTCATCCTCTTCTTCCCCCTTTTTTTACTGTATAAAAACAACTGGCATCCCCCCTCCACTCCTAAAATAGATAGATATAGATATAGATATATATAAGCCTATCTGATAAACTTGTAAGGGTAAATTCTTTTGTGGGTAATCAGCAGACAGCCTAAAACCCAGAGACACTTAAAAAGCACGTGAGCAAAAGGGGTTGCTATAAGAAAAAACTTTGAAGGGGTATTATCCAATTAGCACTGATAGCTCTGCTAATGTGGCAGCAATTAAAATGCTGTTTGTGAACTAAATAGGAGAAGACCTAAATATTCTTTGGACTTACATATGAATAACGCTCTAATATCTGGTGGAATAATTATAATGAAGCTGTAAGTATTCTCTCCTGAGTTGTTTACTGAAACAGCAGTCTGTTTAATCAGCAGCAATGCATTCAAGGTGACTAAATATTCAATATGATTGGCAGCTTGCTGCTCGGACTAAAACGATTAAGTGACATGAGAAAGAAAAGTGACAGGTGACTTCAGTTCCCTGGAGGAAACATGGCCCAGCCAGGAAATGGGTTGAGACTTCTAATACTATTGGTAACAAATAAGTGCAGAAATGTTTGCTTGCAGCAGTCAGGCTGGCAAGGAATGCAAATCCTCTTAAACATCTTTTTCATCTCGGCGAGGTTGCGGCGGCAGCGCTCGCCAGCTCTGAGGTGCTGTGCATTTTAACTCCCCCCTGTGCAGAGACACACACTTGGCTGAGGGGTGTCAGATGTGCCAGCAAAGCCACTGGGACACCAAATCCAACCATCCCAGCACAAGCTGGGGGAGCTAGTGTGGCCTGGTGGGCCATCAGTCACGTGGCCTCTCACGGTCACCCCTTTTTTTTGGAGTCTTTCCTTGTTACGTATCCCATTGCTTTGGATTCGGTCAGATAAATGGGGGTGAGGGATGAATTGAAAATGGATGAGCCTCTGGAGGTCAGTGGGAATTGGATTTGACCCAGGCTCTGACCTGGGGTTTCTGGTTGCAGCTCTGGAAAGAGGGCACAGCAAGCATGGCACTTCCAGCTCCCTGTCTCAGAGGGGAATGCCAAGTGTTCCTCCTCATAAACTTCATATCCAGTGAAAGCATTTTCCACTTTGGGTAAGTCCATGTTCCTGTTTTTAGAAGGATGAGGTTCCTAAATCCCTGCTCTAATGCAGGCTTCCATTCTGATATACACCAGATCCTAGTCATGTGTAAATTCTATTTAATGCTGACTCAAAGGCCAGGCAAAGGCAAACCTGTGTGAGGTGTCCACACCAGAACATGCAGGAGTGTCACCTTCCCCTGGGACACACCCTGGTAACCTCACTGGAAGAGTGTTTAGCTCCCTGGCAGATCCAAATCAAAGCATCGCTCTCCTTTACTGAGCATGATAACTTCTCATCCTCCCGTTGGCGAGCCCAAAATTAAAACTAAGAATTTGAGGCACAAGTTGAAATAAGAAACTCCCCAGAGTCCTGCAGGATTTCCATAACTGGACCAAAACAATTCCAATTCTTCTACTCTTCTCTCTTCCATCCCAACACCCTTTCCTACCTGGTCCTTCCATGTTCCCATGAGCAAGTCCCTCCTTTCTGGTTCTGGGGAATGGATGTCAAACCCCGAATCCTGTGCATGGCGTGCTGTAGTCACTGCTGCTGTTCCCTGATTCTGGGACAAAGTAACCTGAGTGAAGGAGTTGGGGAGCTTGGGGAAGCTCCAAGGGCAGGAAGAGAGACTCATTTCTCTCTCTCTGTGTCCCTGATGGGATCCTAAGTGTGGTATAGACATGAGTGTCAATGCCCTTTTACACAGAAAGTAGAGAGTGAATTCCAAACAGTACTGGAGACAGCTGACCCTTTTAGCACAATGCTTAAATATTCTAGTGCCGTGCCAAGGCAGCATGTGCAGAGTAAATATTTTAATCCCTAATTAATCACTTTGGTTAGATTGGTAAAACAGAAGTCTAATGAAAATAATTTGAAATTTCCTTCATGAATAATTGCATTGTTCAGGGGATTCTGGGAAGAGTCAACTGGCTGACCTTCCATTCTTGAGCTGCTCTATTGCTATGAGACTTAATTTGTGTCCTTCAACCCTTTTCAGTCACCGTCACGAGATTAGAAATACCTTTCGTGCAGTTCAGCAGCAACTATGCAGAAGGACAGTGCAGTCAGCAGAGAGGTAAGAAATTAGCACATGCTTCCCTGCCGTGCAACACATACAGTACAGCACACAGGACAGGGGCAAAGCTTCTTTTCCACTCCCTGCCCCTTTATTCTGTCCTGAGCATGATGGATTGTGTTGTTTATTGAGGGATTCATGGCCACTTTTAATTAGAGAGGTGAGGTCTGCCAGGGCTTTTGGGTATTTGCGGGATTGGGAAGGAATTTGCTTGTTGTTACATCCCGGTGACCGGCACCGTGGTTGGTCCCGTGGTGCCAGGGGGATTTGTTTCCTCCTGCAGGTCCCATCTTTCTGGTGGCCCAGGGTTAGGCACCAGTCCTGTCTGGACAGGATGGGTTGGTTTGGATGACCAAGCCTGCCTGGTCCAGTGACAGCAGAATCCCACCCTCCCTGCTCACTCCAGCTTGCATTTCTCTACAGACCAGCTGTGGAGGGAGGAATTAAGTGCAGTAAAGTCTGTGGTCCTTCCACAGGCTTTTACCCTTGTGAAAAAATGCACATTAGAACATCCTCAATCTCAGTACAGTTTTTCTTGTGTTTGTAAATACACATTAGACTATCCTCAATCTTGGTATAGTTTTTGTTGTGCTAGAAAATAAACATTGGACCATCCTCAATCTCAGTATAAGCTTTTCTTGTGTTTGAAAATGCACATTAGACCATCCTCAATCTCAGTAAAAGTTTTTCTTGTGCTTTTTGGCTGCAATGAAGGGTTGAGCAGCTGGGACTGTTCATGAGAACAAATGATGTTGTGCAGGCAAGGGTTTAAAAACACACCTTAAATTGATAGACTTGTGAGTATCCTTTACAAGGGGGCTCTTTCCCCAAGTTGTTGTGGAGGAGACCTGTAGCTGGAATATTTTGGCTTCTTAGAACCACAGAATGTCCTGAGTTGTCCAGGATGCATTGAGGATCTTCCAGTCCAACTCCTGGGTCTGCCTGGGACAACTCAAAAAATTCCTGTCCAGGATTGTATGTTCAGCCTTTGAAGTGGCCTCTAAAGCACGTGGAATTTCTGTGAGTGGGCAGGTCAGGGCTTTGCTTTGCACTGGGGCAGGAGGACAGGGAGTGGGATTTGGGCCATGGTATGTGGCTGCTCTAGGAGCTGCTCATCCACAGCAGTTGAGTTGGGCATCATTCAATCCCAACCCAACTCCAAACTGGGCTGGGTTCTCCTCAGAGCCTGTGACTGAGAGCACGAGTGGAGAAAAGCAGGATAGCAAGGAGAAGAAGCACAGGGACAAAGAGGAAGGGCAGGAGCATTATTAATAGGGGTGGGATTCCAGGCTCAGGGAGGTGAGGAGGATGTGGGCGAGCAACTGGATCATGCGTTGCTCAGAGAGGGAATGCAAAGGCTTTGAAAGCAATTGGTCATCAAACATGTGGCAGGAGGACTGAAAAGGGCAAGGTGGCTTGATCTGGGACCTGGTTGTCCAGAGGTGAGGAATGGAGATAGGAGTTTTGGGCAGGGCATTGCACTGGGAGGGGAAAAGATGTGGCAGAAAATGATTTCTTGGGCCAGCAGAGACATCTGTACTTGACAGAGCCTCTACCAAGGTGGGGGGGTGTGAGCACAGCTCTGAGCAGGGCCTGGGGAAAAACTCCACAAAAGAGCATTTTCTGCCTATCAAGAGAATAGTTTTTGACACAAACAATTTTAAAACTTTGATTTGCTTTTAGAGGAAAAATAATAATCACTGTTCTTCTGCTAGTGGTTCTAAAGAGCCAAACTTTTTTGCAATGATTATCACTTCATGGCATCTTGCAGTCTCCACTTTCATTTGTGGTGTTTTCTTTTGCTCCAACATTCACTATTTTACTTTTCTATTTGTCTGCACAGTTGTTGCTTATCAGCCATGGAAATTTACAGATATTAAATTAGCTACAGGGGGGCTCTGATATTGTTCCCTCAATGCTAGAGAAACCTATTGAGAACTAAAGGAAAAATTATTAATGAAAACTGAATGAGAAGGCTATAAAGTTCAAACACAGTGTGTTTTTCCTACCTCACAAGATCTGGATGCATGCAAAATTTCATGAAAATTACTCATAAAATGGCCTATTAGCTTTGGCTTCTTCAACCAGAAGCATTGTTGAAATATTTTCATTCAGTGCAAAATATATTGGATGATAATGATAATTAATGTGCTGAACCATTTAACAAGGAGATAATAAAGGGTATGAAGGGTTTATTATAAAAATGTGACCCTCACCACGGGATTTGAACTTGCTACTTTGGCAACACAAAGCCCTGTAGGCCAGAAAAGGTCTTCTCCAGTTGAGGTGCAGATCATAAAAGAGTGTAATGAAAATGAACATTGGTTTTATGGACTGAAAAAAGGGTGTGGGGAAGGAACTAAATCTGTGAGTGTATCCAGTGACAGGGTAAATACTCAGCAGTTTAGGGGTTTGGGTTCATTACGTCTGGACCTAAATGGATAAATTTTAAGATCTTACCTCCCCACTGTTGATGCTCAGGATGGAGAAGGTTTTTTATGTGATCATAAACCAAAGCTAAATAAAACCAAGTCCCAGTTGTGAAGGAAACAGAACAGAGACAACTTTGAAGCCACTAGAGCTTCTGTGCGTGGGACTTCCAGGACAAATGGCAGTGGGAGCTTGAAGAGCAGGAGACCCAGTCCGCAGTGTGCAGTAAATCAGCCTTTGTTTTAAACCTGTGCCCAGTTTCAGGGTCATCTCATGGTGGATTTTTTGCCCATTAAACAGAACATGGGCAGCCTGAAAGTTCAAGGGAAAAGTAAAAGAAAACAAGGTTTAAATTCAGGTCTGGCCATGGGCAGAGCCAGAAAGGAGGAGTCAGAATCTTCTAAGTCTTTTGGACTTGCTGGGGAGAATTGAGATTTGCTCCCTAACACTCAGATTTCCTCCAAGAAACAAACAAACAAACAAAAAAATTAAAATATCTAAAAAAATTAAAAATATTCTGATTTCCTTTGCTAAAATTATTATTTTGACACAAAGGAAGGAAGAGAGAGAACAGATCAAGTTGGCTTTTTTCAGCCTAGATTTCCTAGCTCATGCTTTTGCTCTGTGTTGAAGGAAACCATCTAGAAGTTACTCAATTCAGCCACGACACCTGGACCAAAATGATAATGAATCCAGTAGGCCAAAATCAGCTTCAAAAGCCACCTGAGGATGGACAAACCTTCACCCATCCAGAACACAGAGTTGAGCACTCACAGCCCAACAGTGGCCCAGGACGCTGTCCCAGCAGTAACACACATGGACCTTCCCAAGAGCAGTGACCTAAACACAGGGAGAACCCAGTCCCAACCTGAAAATCCAAACAAGGGCCATTGCTAAGACCCAGGAGAGGCTGGAACCTTGTCCAGAATATTGAGCAGAGCACAGAGTGTGCTGAAACACATCCCAAAGTGGGGGTGAGATCCAGACAGTGGCTTTTGCAAGTTCAAAGCTGGTGTGGCAGGGAGGCACAGTCAGAAGTCCAGAGGCAGGGGAAGTTGGATGCTTGGGGCAACCTGCTGCCTCCAGCTCCCTGCTTGGGGTTCCCAGCGAGCTGTTTCCACTTCAAGTGAAGTGAGAGCAAGGCCTAAAAGAGTTCACTGAATTAGTAAAGGTCCCTTGCTCTGTTATAAAATTGCCAGATGCTTGTTCTGCCTGATACCTGATGGATAACTTGTCCTGTTCTATTTACTGGACCAAAACCTTAGAAGACTGCTGGGAGTGCTATAGGATAAACCCAGTGGTCATAAATCAGGGTAACATGGACATTTGAAGAAGGTGGGATTCTATGATTCTCTCTGCCTATGATGCTTGCCCTGCAACAACTGGAAGTGGGATTCCATCTGCACCTGCACATTTAATGGAAAATTGGGATCTTCAGAGCCACACCAGTTACAGACCTGAAAAGACAGGCTTGGGAAGTCCAGGTACCAGCAGCGCAGCAGGAGAGAGCAATTTCTGCCTTGGAGCACGGAGCCATCATGTCCTGCTTTGCTCAAGGCTGCTGCCCAGGAGTTTTCTTTGGGTTCCTCATCTCGTTTTCATCCCCTTGCCCCACCACACTTTTCCAGCTGAAGACTTAACAGTTTTCTCCTCTCCAAGTTAAGCAGGGAACTGCCACCAGCTCCATGCAACTCCTCACCTGGAGACTGAAGGGGGTGGAAGAAAAGATGTTGCACCTTTGTGTTGCTCTTCTCTAGTAGGCAAGAGGGTAAAACCAGAAGTTGTCCTTTGCCATCATACTCCTGGGAAACATGGACGTGGTTAATGGTTGGACTGGATGATCTTAGAAGTCCTTTCCAACTTAAATGATTTTATGATTGTAATGGAAGTTTCACAGAATGATAGAATCATATAATGCCCTGGGTTGGAAAGAACCTTAAAGATCATCCAGTTGTAACCCCTCTCCTATGCATTGAGATGCTTTTAAGTAGACCAAGGTGCTCAGTGCTTGATCCAACCTGGCTTTGCACATTCCCAGGGATGGGGCAGCCACAGCTTCTCTGAGTAGCCTGTGCCAGGGCCTCGCCACCCTCATAGTCAAGAATTTCTTCTGAACATCTATTCTAACCCTGACCTCTGCCAGTGTGAAGCCATTCCCTCTTGTCCTGTCCCTCCAGACCCTTGTCCAAAGTCCCTCTCCAGCTTTCTTGGAGCCCCTCAAGGCACTGGAAGGAGATTTCTTTCAGGAAAGGCTCCTTGCTTCGATCAATCAGGTGAAGTCCCCTCCGCTGCCGTTTGCTTTGTTGGAGGGAGGATGGAAACCAAGCCTGGCCAGTTTCAGCTTTTTGATCTCTCAGATTATGTTGTCTCACCATGAAATCAGTCAAAGGGGAGAGGAATGGCCAGCCCAGAACAATCACAGCACATTTACTGTAAGGGATTACAGGTTTGGTTGGTTGGGTTTTTTTCTTGGAAATCTCACAACTGACTTTAATTAAGTTCTTCCAAACCCAGCAAACGCACAAGGCATTAGAGAGGGAGACGGCCCGTGCACGTGTGGTAGCTGGATGGGATTTTTGCAAGTTTTCCCTCACCTAATGAAAATTTCCTTGGCTGTCCCCACTAAAATAGATTGTAGCCAAGCTTCTGGTGGGCTGAGACCCCATGAGGTGGCCCTAGGGTCACACACTGGTGCCAGGTGGTGATCACAGGCAAGAGGGTAGGTTTTTCTATGTTAATGACCCTGTAGACTGTGAAAAATGTGAAAAAAAAGTATAACATTTTTAAGATGTGTGTATTTTTTACAGAGGGAGTAATCAGGCACTGGAATGGCCTGCCTAGAGAGGTGGTGGATTCACCATCCTTGGAGGTTTTTAAGATGAGACTGGATGTGGTGCTCAGTGCCATGATCTGGTAACCACAGAGGTGTTGGATCAAGGGTTGGACTTGATGGTCTTGGTGGTCACTTCCAACCCAGCTGATCCTACGATATATATATTTCTAAGCCCTCCCATGACACAGGTGTATGATTTCTTTCCACACACGTTGGATTGCTGATGGCATCTCTGTTTTATACAACCCCTGGCACCGTGGGACCTTCCTCACTACCAAAACCCCTGAAGTTGCTGGGTTTGTTGTCTCTCCTGCTTGTAAAGCATGTGGTTTGAAACCACCTCTTCCTCAGCAGGGCATTTTCTGAGGAGGGAACTCGTTACCTCTGCAAAATGGTGTGTGTTTCGTTCATCTGCCTGGGGATGGCTGATCAAGGATGTCATGAACTCTCAATGAAACAAAGTCCCGGGACGTGGGGACCCAGAAAAATGGACACAGTGTACTCACAGAATGTTCTTAGGAGCACATGTGAATTTCTTTGCACTCAAATTAAGCAGGATTAAAGCAGCTAAACTGCTGTTGCTCAGTTCCTTTGGATCATGTGACAAAGCCTGAACCGCTTTTAGTCACTGGTATAGGCCTAAGTCAGTCCCTTGATCTCCAAATTAATTTTTGAATTGAATGATTGTGTGGGGGTTTTTTTGTCCTAATTGAGTCTTCAAGTGAAAAATGCTTAGCAAACAGATGGAAAACTGAGGACAAAAGGCTCTATTATGTAATTAAAAAAAAAAAAAAAAGGAGAGTTCACTACAACAGTTTGAAATTAGTACTTGGAGGCTCTATTTTTTTTAGTTTATTTTTTTTTCCCTTCATAAAATCCCAAACAGTGAGGGATATGCAGAGTGGTTGGCACAGCTTGGTGGAAAACTGTGGAAAAGGAAGAAGGTGAGAAATTCCTACGGGCAGCTCTCGTAACAGACAGTGCAAAGCAGCTGAGTAATTTATTGATCCACTCCTCGTTTTTCTTTAATTGATATGGCAGAGGCAACAGTTTTCCCAGGAAGAAAAAGGTTTCCAGTGGCAGCAGCACAAAGCCCCAAGGCAGTTCATGCATGTGGTCCCAAAAATCCCCAAACACCCCCTGGGAAATGCCCTGCCTCGTTTCGGGTTCCGTGGGACCCCTGGGGCACCCCGGGGTGTTCTTGCTGTTCCCCACACTCTGGGAAGTAATTCCCTACAGCTCTGGCTCTAGGATAACGAGCTTCAAGGTTGTGCTGAGGTCTGTAGGAGCTCAGGATGCTGCTGTGGGATGCGTTCCTTGTACCTTGTATCCCAAAATTTTGGATTTTCCGTGGCAAAATGAAGGGGGGCAGAGGATGAGCACTGCAGGCAGCTGGGCTGGTGAACGGAGCTGCAGGAGGGATTGTGGCTCACAGATGGGGCAGAGACAGGCACACAGTCCCACCTCCTTTGGGACAGTAAAACTAAGGAATTTCTTGTCTGCTTTGTGCTGCCAAGAGATTTGTCTCAATCTCGTGTGTCTTTGCTGTTGTTTTTAGTTTCAAGGGGGTACCTTTTGTTTTACCTTTGAGATGCTGAAGGAAGGGATCTCAGGCCAATGTACTGTCTCTGTGATTTTTTGTTTGTTTGTTTTTGTTTGTTTGTTTTTGGGTGTGGGTGTTTTGTTTTGTTTTGTTTTTTTTCTGGTGAACTTCTTTCCAAGTTATCAAGTTTGGCCTAAGGAAAGAGTTGAACCACCTGAGTCAGCACCAGGCTGGAAGGAAGGGAAAGCTGAAGCCTCTTCAATGTGCTCTCTTTCATGCCCAAGAGCAGAGTTAATTAATGTCCCTCTTCTAATGAACAGGACTAAATGGGTTTTATTGACAAATGCTGAGTAAATGGGATTTATTGATAACTACTGAGGTCCAATTAGCATGTCAGGTTAAAATGGGCCACCATTTAGCCTGCTGTCTCCTCCAGGTACTGTTAGTCGGTGACATTGCTCTTCAGCCATAAAATCTCCATTTTTTCTTGCCATGGTTTAACACCAAGTGCATCACTTCAGTTGTGCTTGAGCCAAATATTATTCAATGGTTAGGGCACATATATTTGTTAACTCTTTACTTCCTATTGTCCCTGTTACTGAATACTTTTAAAGATACCCCAAGTTCCAACCACTGCTTAATATAAACAAGGCTGAATTCACCCAAATAGCAATTGACAGCAAAAGTAAAAATAGTAAAAGTAGCAAACACCAACAAGAAAGCACAGTTGCCTTTCTAAACCCTGGCATTTTCTTCTAGGTGTTGCTGCCGTGTTTTGTGAGAGTTTCACAGTTGAGGTTGGCTGGAACTTGGACAAACATCATTGCTTGTGTTGGGCTCTCCCATGGTCCTGCATGGTTTAGCCCAGGTGTGTGTGTATGTGCTCCCTGGAGCTACTGTATTCACCTGGGATATCAGATTGCCCATAAATTCTGTGCAAAAGAGTTTGATTGTGCTTGTTCCAAGTGTCCTCAAATTTTGTGGCATAGCTTGTTGATGAATGATGGAAAGAATGTGGCTAAGTGTGTCCATATCTGTAAGAAGGGGATTTTCCTCAGTGAAGCACCTGGAATCTTCACAGAGACCTCCATGGTATAAAGTCATTCTGCTGGCCACCACATCAGCGTTAGCATTTCTCTCTCACTGGGATTTTGTCCTGCTCCTGTCGGAGCAAAGGGATAATTCTTGGGTATGGGGAGGGAACAGGAGGACCTGGGATACAGATTCTGAAAGGGAAGAAATCTGGGAGAAAAAGAACTGCAAATAGAATGAATAACTGCAACTTCATTTCTGAGGTGAAAACATAGCACTGAGTTCAGAACAAATAGGACCTGGCTTTGTTCAGGCAATTAAAGTGACAGAGGGTGGGCTAGATTGGATATTAAGAAGAAATTCCTGGCTGAGAGGGTGGGTACACAGGTTGCTCAGAGAAGCTGTGGCTGCCCCATCCCTGGAAATGTTCAAGGCCAGGTTGGAGAAGGCTTGGAGCAACCTGGGATAGTGGAATGTGTCCCTGCCTTCCACTGCTTCCTGTAGTGGAACTGAAACCAGATGGTCTTTAAAGGTCCCTTCCAACCCAACCATACTGTGATGCTTTGATTCTCCTTAGTGGAAATGGGCTACCAGCAGGATTGGAGAGACCAGTTGGGTGTAACTCTGAGTAGGGTATTTCCAAGGGCCCAGGGTTATGGTGGGACTTGTGGATAGTCCATTTTGGGAGGTGTCCATGCACTGGGAAGACCACCAGGAAGGGATGCTTCCCAGAGCAGCTGCCCCTTTTCCTGGCTGAGCTGGGCACAGGGGAGCCCAGTGGGTTTGCAGTGCCATCATTAACAGATGACACCCAGCAGGGCTGAACCACAAAACCAGCTCTGCTCCCTCTCGGTCTCCAGATCAGGACCTGCAAATCACCTCTCCTTAGTTTCCATTCTTTTCCTGAATTAGAAGTTTAGGGAAGGCTTATTCTCATCCTGCCTGAAATAGCAGCACATGAGCCGGGCAGGACCAGGTCTAACCTTTCAGCAGAGTTCAGGCTCTGCAACGTCAGCGATTGTTTCTTGCCCTGCCAGTGTAAAGCCCTTTTTCCCTTTCACTTCACATCATTTCTTTCTGCAGGACGCTTTCAGCACAGATAATGCACATGGAGGTACAATGCAGCCAGTTGTCTGAGAAAAGAAACCCGTTTTCTTCTGGTGGGTGGTAGGTAAGAATTACTAATCCAATCTGCTTGAGTTAACGCAAAACAAGGATTAGGGTAAAGTTCCCGAATATGTTAATCTTCCTTTAGGGAGGCAAACTTTAGCACCGCTATCAACCCCGTGGTTTACGGTTCATGGGAACAATGAACCAATTAAACTCGAGCAGAAAGAAACCTTGCACAAGTTTTCTGATTGTTACCTAATACTTTGAATTCTTTTGATTCTTAATTATTTGCCACCGTGTCATAGACTGGGGTGGGAGGGGGGGTGGAGAAGGAATGAAATGTTGTTTATTATTCATTAGGCTCTTTCTAAACATATCCATAATTAACTGCATTTTATTGTAGTTGTTCTTTTCATCTCTGCCTTTATGAAAGTAGGTATTAAATGACATGTAAGGGCCTGGATAACTGATATAATTGTTGGCAGTGCAAAATTGAAATGGTTGTGCCTATTCATAGTCAACTAGTTGTGAAAAAAAAACCCAACTGATGTGAAAGAAGAAAAAAAAATAAAAAAGGAACATTCAGAATCATTCCTCCTTGGGTTCGGGAGTGAAAGATCACCTTACTTCAGTTTTCATAAATGAACACTAAATAGCAAAATTCCTCTGGTTTACAAAACAAGCCTTAAACACTGCCTTAGTCCTGTAGCTATCCAAAATGTTCTTACTTACTGCTGGATCATATTCATTGCTCTTCCAGCAATCCACACAAATTGAAAAACGTTGCTGTGTATTCTAGGTCTTCTTCTGCCTTTCAGATTTCCGACTGGGGAACAGAGCAAAAGGAGGATAATTGGACTTACTGTTTGAGACAGAAATGTCAAGGATTTCCTCTTAAATGCTAAAGGGTCTATTCTCCTGTCAATACCTGCATGTGGCTCTTGGGCACATCAATTAGAGAAATGTAGTCCTAAAGCAAATGTTACACTCCAGGATTGCAGCAGCTCCTGTGCTGGTGAGTCAGAAAAGGCAGTCTGATTTTAGAGTCCTAATGTAGATGTTTCACCTAACCAGCCTTTGATCCTGGCAATCAGCAGACAGCAGGGTTGTTTCTGCAGTGTCACCACGTACCTGTGCTTGTTATGGATGGAATCCCACTGCAGCCTGATGGAAACGCTGTTTCTGGCAGATTCTGATGTCACCACCACCTCTGAAAACCTCCGTAATTGTCAAGGATTTAATTGGACCTGAAAAAGAAGGGAAGTAACCTTCTACCAAACACGTTTTTGTGTACAATTCCACAACCAAAATTCCAATGCAGTGATCTTTATTAAAAAAAGACTTGGGAAGAAATATGCTGGACACAGGATACAATGAACATTGCAATCCAAGCTCCAATTTGGTTCATTAAGTCACATTTATAATGTTCTCAGTTAATAGAACTGCAGTTTAGGGAATAGAACGGGGCACAGCAGGTCAGAGTACAGTCCCAGTTGTGAAAGGCTGATTTTATTTAGTAAAAATTCAGTCATCTTTCACATCCCCTTGGTGAAAAGTGGGATCTTGTACAAGGCACTGATCTGACCCCTTCATGCTGGAGTTAACCTACTCAGCAGGAAGCGAGGGCTCCTCTGGGGTAGTGACCCAGTGTCTGCCTTTTGTTCAGTTCCCTTGATTTCTGCTTTTCACCTGAAAGGAGCAGACAGCTCAGCCATCACCCTCCTCAGGACTGGCTTCTGCATGTCTTGACCCTCCAATTCATCTCTGTGCTCCCCTCTGCCCAGGAAAAAACCCTATGGAAAAGTCCAAGCAAGGCTGTGGGTCTTTTATAGACTGAAGTCAGTGCGGCGTAAGAAAGGGTGATGCTCAGCTCACCATCACCTTCCAGAACAGAGAATCACAGAATCATTTCGGCTGGAAAAGAAATCATGAGTCCAACCACTCCCCCAGCACTGCCAAGCCCACCACTATCCCATGTCACCAGGTGCCTCATCCACATGGCTTCTAAATCCCTCCAGGGATGGTGTCTCAACCACTTCCCCAGGCAGCCTTTTCCAGTGCTTGACAACCCCTTCTGTGGAAGTGTTTTTCCTAATATCCAACCTAAACCTCTCCTGGTGCTACCTGAGGCCGTTTCCCATTGTCCTATCACTTCTTATTTGGGAGAAGATAATAAGGGACCCCCTTCATGGATTTAGTTAGGAACAAAGTGAACCACAGTCTCAATCACAACCAGGATATGTCTCCTGGTTTCCAGTGCACTTTTCTATTCTCTGAGAGCTGACAGAAGTGCTTGGCTGTGGAGTGACAGGTTAAGTGTGGTCTGTCTGCGGGCCAGAAACTCCGAGGTGTAAACTGGGAGTGCTCCCAAGACTCCGTGTTCCATCTTCTGGAGAGCTGCCCCCACTCCATCAGGCTCCTCAGTGCCAGGGCCCTGTCCTGTGAGTTCGGGAGCAGCCCCACGGCTGCTGGGAGCCAGTGGGAGCAGATGGCACTCAGCACTTGGCAGCATTAGTCCCCAAATCCCAGGTCCTGGGTCTTTTTGTTTAGTTTTGTGTTTTGTTTGTTTTTTTTTTTTGTCTAACCACCAAAAATCTCCTTCAGTTCGCAAGTGGCAAAGCATCAGCAAAACCAAAGTGGAGTGAGACGCACCAGGCAAACCCAGTTTGCTGATTTAATAAATTCACCAGTGTAGCATGCCCTCTTTGCAAGTCCTCCAGTGCACAGCAGAAGTAGTTCAAGTTTGAGGCTGGGGGACTTTTCAAGCTCGTTTCCCCGCTGTGGCACACAGAGACGAGACAAAAACCCCTTTCTGTAGCCTCCGCTGGCTGCGACATTTGTTGGTGTCTGTGGATCTCATTCACAGCGCTTTGTGCAACACTCGTACTAATGTAACTGTATTGTGGCAGGAGACTGGCGAGGGCAGAGGATCACTCACTCGAAAACATGACCTTTTAATTTAAACAAAAGACTTGAAAAAATGAAAGTGGGTCTTAAATGCAGTTTAATCAGTCAGGCGAAAGATGTCTAATGAAGCTGCCAGACAGATTTGTAGCCAGACTGTCACTTTTGCCCATCATGTTTACAGCCCCCAGTGGTGAGATTAGGACTGGGTGAAGGCACAGTCCATCCAAATTTCCCCAGTTTGCTCCTCTGACCTATCTGTTAAGTTCTGACAATTTGACAAGTTATTTTGTTGGGTTGTGTCTAGACCTGGAGGAGCTGAGCATGTCGCTCCCACCTTGGACTGCATCTGAATGCTGCCGATGGAGGGACAAGATACCCAAAGAAATGCTGCAATGTTACAAAATCAAGGTAAACTCTCTTAGACTTTCTGCTTTATGATGTTTTCCTCCTAAGTGACCAGTGTCAAACCACCTGCCTCTTTAATAATGACAGATGAAAAGTTTCAGGGCAAATTTTAACCTCTTGATTCCCTCTGCTGTGGGTCAACAGGGTTTTCCTTTTTTTGTCAGAATCTCTATTTCTCACTTACAGTCTCTGGGATGCTGCAGTGGTGAATAGGGCAGTTGTGGAAACCTCTAGGCAGTTGTTGCTACATCAGAAGATGCCTATGCCAAGACAGGACTTGCTTTGATGAGAATCAAATTAGAAACCTTCCCTGGGGTTCACATTCCCAGCTATGTGACCACGGTAGCGGCGGCAGCGCTCACACACTTCTTGCGAATCCCAAATCGGTTCCATTTTGCGTTTCTGGATGCACAACTGTTATTCCTTTTGCAGGGAATATTTGCTCCTTCAGAAGTTTGCCGTGGCTGCCCGTTGCAGGAGCCAACCCCTCTGTTTATCCACAGGCTAAGCAGGGCTCAGACACGCAGCGCCTGAGCTCCCCACACAGCCATGTCGGTGAACTTAGGTTGGAAGGGGAGGAATTGCCTCTCTGGAAGATGAGAGGGGATTCATTTTCCATGCTAGCTCTTTCCTGGGGGGCTTTGCCAGGAAGAGAAAAACTACTTGCAGTTTTCTGTCTTCTCCCCATTTTATTTATTTAATTTTTTTTTTTTAGGAGAACATCAAAGTTATCACTCCTGCTTTCTCACCATAATCCCACAAATCCTAATGTATGTCTCCCAGTGCTTTCATGCTAAAAGCACAAGTGTGTGTGTGTGTTTTGCAGCATTTAGGAGGGTGCAGTCTGTTTCCCTATTTGCATACACACTGTGTCATTAAAGAACCAAATCAGGAAAACTAGTTCAAACTCAAATGTTTATTTTAAATCATTTTTCTCAGGTACTTTAAAGGCAACTATTATTTAAAATTATTTAAAAACTATTATTTAAAAAATCACTTATATGACGTGATGCCTAATTCTACTTCAGTAGAACAACACAACTGGACAAAAAATGACATTTCTAGTGGGGTTCTTCTTTTTTTCCCCCTCCCCTCTTGCCTAAACATTTTCTTCCCAAGTTTCAGGCTCAGCAAAAAACTCGCTTTGTAATTGTCTTGTCATGATTAATACTTTTTTTCTCCCCATTCACCGCCGCTTTACACAGAAGACCTGGGAAAAAAAAAAAAGAACTCTCAAAAAAAAAAAAAAAAAAAAGAAAAGAAGAAAATTTCACGCTTGCATGTGCCTCTGTGATCTGCAGCGTGTATGATCTCCGAGTTGAAAAACTTCTCCAGGAATAACTGGATTACCCTTGCTCTGCGACCATCGGACGCCCCTCGGGCGGATCCGGCTGCTCGCCTGTGATCTCTTGCCCGCCGCAATCGGGGTGACAGGCATCGAGAGGAGGGCCTCCAGGGGACACCCTCTGCCCTCGGCCTCCCGTTTTGGCACGGCCAGGAGGAGTGGGGCAGCACCACTCGGGGTCTGCACACCGAGGCTGGCGGAGGATGAAGCGTCGACCTTGTGCCGACGGGAAATAGGGTCGTTGCTCAGTTCCGTGGGACTACCTGCAGCTTTCCTCTTCAAAGGCCCCTCTCAAAGTGATTTTTTTTTTTTGCATCCTTTCTCCATATAGGGTTTTTTGGGGTTTTTTGGGCTTGGCTTGAGGGGACTGGTGTGCACAATGCGTGCAGCGTGGGCCAGTGCTGCCATCCTGACCCTGCCCAGCTGTTGGGAGCTGCAGAGGGCCTGCAGATCCCTTGACTGTGCAAGAAGAATTTCACCTTGGTGAGATAATTGTGTGCCCATGATAATACATTCCTAAGCTAGAGAATTGTAAATTACTTGCAAGTGTTGAGAGAACTCAGAGAACTGCAAGATAAGGAATAACAAGAGAGGTGAAGTTGTACAGAGACAGAAGGTTATAACTGCGGCCAATGAATGATTGCTTATATGTAATAAGCACCAATAATGTTAATGCACATACACTTAGTAAAGAGATGAAAAAGGAGCTGGGCTAATAATAAATGGTATCTATGGAATCTATGCCTGACTTTCCCGGATATTTTGTCATATGTCTGTCTCAACAATGACACCCAGCCATCAGAAAGGTTCCCACGGAGGTTGAGAGCTGGGACCTGCCCCCTTGGGTTGTGAGACCCTCTTTTCTCTGCAGTGCCCAGCCCTGCAGGTGGTATTGCAGCACAAGAAATAAATACTGGTTGAATCCAGTGATCCATTCAGCTTTCAAGATGGTTTTCTTCCTGTCTTACAGCCCCAGCTTGCACATTTTATCCCCACATTAACACACTCCTTGACTTTGCTGGGATGGGAACTGCAGATGCAGCTGGAGTCACAGCAATCAGCTTCCTCTTTCCATGCTGCCCAGTGATTCCATGGCAGGTTTTCCTGCCTTGAAGTAGAAATGACTTTCTAAGTCCTTGCTCCTGCGATGCCACCCAGCAATGGCACCTGCCAGCCAAGCCAGTGGTGCCCACAGGACAGAAGAGTGTGTCCCTCTTTGGCATGGCTGTATCAAGCCTGACCCACATAAGTAACAGTCCCTGAAGGGCCACCTTGAAACGGGATTAGGTAGAAATGGGTAGGAAAACCCACTGAGCAGATGAGAGCAACAACACACTAACAGGAGCAGGAAGGCTGGTCCGGTGACTGAACACCAGACTTGGACTCAGGAGATCAAGGTTTAATCCTCCCTTCTTCCACAGATGTTGGCAAGTCACTTAATCTCTCTGTGCCTCAGTTGCCCATCTGGAAAAGGAAGATAATGTCTTCATTTGTCTTCACTGTCTGTTTAGATTTCTAAGTTTTCCAGGGCCAAGGATGCTTCTTCAGGAGGGTATAGACAGCACCTGCCTCTGTGGAGGGAGTCACACTGCAGCCTTCCATGCTAGAAATGATAATTAATAGCAGAAATATCAGTCCTTTAATCATCAGGGAACTCATGCTGGTTTGCAACAAAATTTGCAATTAATGCCTGATCAGAGCTTTAATTGAAGTTGAATAAGCACTTCATGTAACATAATGGGCATTTCCAGAAAAAAATCTTTGTGGAATCTTGGGACTATCCGTTTGCATCCTCAGATGACCACAAGAGTCATCCCCTATCCTGTCATACTTGAGAACCATTCTCAAGCTGGGTGGCAAGACAGAACTTGTAGTGAGGGGATTTCAGCTGGTAAGAAACATCAACAACAGCTTTGCCCATGGTCCTTCCCAATACACCACGGATTCAGAAGAAATCAGCCCAACTCCTGCTGTGGGAATCTGCAATTCCCCTGCTTTGGGGGATTCCATTTCTCCCTGTTTCTTCATTTCCTGAAAAACTTGGGCTGAACTGTGTTCACAGAATTGTGGAGTAGCAGAATCTCCTGAGCTGGAAAGAACCCATAAGCATCATCAAGTCCAACTCCTGGCCCCGCATAGAGAGCCCCAAAAATCACATAAGGTGCCCAAGAACATTGAATTTAATCGTCTCGGGGTTCCCTTTCTGTTATATTATTAAGAATAATGTTGTTATTACCCTGGGGGACCTACCTCAGCCAAAGTCACCCAGCTTAGTTTTCAGGAGAAAACTGCCCAAAGTAACTATTTCTAGAACTTTTCCTTGGTTGCCATGCTCTGACACTAAAGAAAAATGTTTTGAAAACCGTTCCCTCTGCTTTCCAGTGGGAAAGAATTGGTATCTGTCCTGATTATACTTAACATCTACTGGAGTCTTCACTGAGGTTAAAAGGAAATTTCAGCAGGTAGGATTATCTCCGCCAAGTATTATATCCTGCCAAATTGTGTTTGGATTTTGCTAGACTTATTTACTTGTTTACAACACCTAGGGAAGCAAAGACTCTCTTTCCTATGAAGAATTTGGCTGTGTTTGAAGACATGGGAACTGTGTTTTCAAGGTAAATCAGCCTCAGATGGACTTTGGGATTTGACATAATATTGATTTACTGACTAACCTCACTCCTCTGCAGGATAGGCTGTGGCTGTTGGGAGTGATGCTGAGCTATTAGAGGGCTGCAGGAATGCTTTCTAGTGGCACATCTGCCTTAGGACAGTTCAGATAAACTTTTTGGGATTAGCTAGTTTGTGGCTCTGTCTTGGTTCCAGTCTTGTCTCCGGAGCTGTGGGATGCCCTGAAATTCCCCCTGCCTCTTCTCAGTCCCTCTATCTAGAGATCTTGTTCTGTCTTCTCTGAGTTTACTCAAGACCCTCAGTGAAAATACAGACCAGATCGTGATGCTTTCACTGGTGCTTCTACAGAGAAGCTCTTTGACTTTCACCCATCTTTTAGTCTTACCAGTGCAGGTCTCCTGTGCTTCTCCCTTGTGTGTATCTCTTCTGTCTCTTCCCATCTCTGCTCAGTCCTGTATCCCACTTTTATTGATGAGATGTAGGGCTGTTAGCAAGTCCTGCCCCTCTCAGTCCATTTTTCTTCTGTCTCTGAGCTTGATGTAGGTTTTCTGTGCTTGTTTTATGCATCCCCAATGAATGAATTTCATATATTTATTTTTTAAGGGATAATCTGACTGGAGAACTGATGCTGAACATCTACCCCAGCAGCATCTTATACTTCCAAATCCTCCTTCACTGGACAGGTAAGGAGCTCTGAGACTGCTGCACTCACAGGATGTTCCTAGTGAAGAGTGGGGTAAGTGGAGGCATTGCCTTTCCAGTGGGTTACAAGTCACCATAATAGAGTAAATGCCCTGCAGTGAATATTATGTGTGTGCAGGATAAGCCTTAACTAACCCTGATTATGTGCACATTGAAAATAGGTGGCAAGAAAATCACAGATTTTTTTTTTCTTTATTTTCACATTTCAAGTGTCACTTTTTCCCCTGTGCCCAATTGCACTGAAATGTGTGTGGAAGAGAGTCTTGGTTTACCAGTTGTTCAAAAATTAAGAAGAAATGTAAAAAAGTTGTCTTTTTCCCCCCGTTCTGCTGAAAATGCTCCCGTTTCTTTCACCAAAACCTCTGTCATGCCCCTTGTCCTCAGTGGTTTGGGTTCTTGGCATCCTCCTTGTCCAGCAGGGTACTATTTTTGGCATTCTTCAGCTTCCTTGTGGCATTTGATTCTTGCCTCTAAATCAAAAGAACTGGGGGACTGTGGGGGTGCTGGGTGGAAACAAAACCTGGAAACATTTCTGTTTTTCCCACTGAAAATTTTCCATGGAGGAGGGGGGAATTTCTAAACAGCTGCAATTTATAGTGCTTTGTTGCACAAGGGGTTTTAAAACATCACATCTATTAGTTCTAGTCAATATAGGCCAAGTTATTCTGAGAGATGAAAATTCTACCTAGATCTTAAATCTTTCCTGGCAGTGACAGATGCCAAAGCCTTTCTGGGGAAAAAAAAAAATACACAATTGTTTTGTCAAAGCTCACTTTATAAATACCTTTTGCTGGAATGATGATGCTTTGTATGAAACACACTGCAGAAAACTGACAGTGAGGATGGAAAACGCTGACCTAGTTTTATCCAGAACAAAAGCAGGATTTATTTTTTTTGTACAATTTTTCCTCCTTCTTTTTTTTTCTTTTTCCTTGTAAGAAAAGAGAATTCAATAAGTACTAAGGCTTAGGAACTGCAGAAGCTGGTAAAGGGAAGAAAAGCCAAGCACCTCCATGGTCAAATGTCCACAAGAAACCTCAATAATCTCTCTAGAGCTTTTGGGCTCATCAGTGGTGCCCTCTCTGAGGTGTGGGGGTCTTGGTGCTTTGAGTTATTATTACGGCATCAATTTTCATTCCTGCAAAAACGCCTTCAGCTTCTGCTCTGAGCTGCAGGGGGATCTGGGGTTTGAGCAAAGGAAGATTAGAAGGAGAGGGGGCGCATCCCCTTTAAAGGAGATGGACACGTGGGCTCCAGTTTGGCAAGGATGGAGGAGGACTCTGGCCACCAAAACAGAGATCTTGGCACTGGTTCTGCTGGAGCTCACGTGGGCTTCTCCTGATTCCTGACCTTAAAAATTTGTCATCTTCTTTGCCTCTGGGTGAAAGACTCTAGCAAGTGGCAGATGCAAGAAATCATGGTCAGTTGTCTGGTCAGGAAAGGCAAATTAATGGGCCAAAAGTCAGAGCTACATTCCTCCAAGGTCCAACTTTTGGACACGCCAAGGGAAACACAGTTCTTGTTCTCTTTTCCTTTTTGTGTCATGCACGTGGTACCAGAAATATGAGCAAGGGGACTCAGAGCAAGGTGTGTGTTGGATCTGCCCCATTCAGTCACACGTTTATCCCTTGATTTGAAAGCTCTTCCTGGTAAAGGAGTTTTTCAGCTGGTTGTCCCTCCCTACAGCTCCTTCCTCTCCACCCGACTCCAAAATGCTCTTATGCTGAAGCCACACTTTGTGGAATTAAGGACAAGGGATGCGAGGTTGGGCTGGTTTTGACAGTAGGCACTGGTTGTTCAAACACACGAGGAGAATTGATACAGTTCTGGTGGTGTTGGAAAACAGGTTGGACAGGGCTTGGAGCAACCTCATCTGGTGGAAGGTGTCCTTGCCCATGGCAGGGGCTTTGGAATGAGGTGATCTTTAAGGTCCCTTCAACCTAAACTATTTTATGTTTCCATGGTGTCAAGGCAAGTTAGGGTGTTGGGCAGAAATCATCCTCTCAGAAAAGTTCACAAGGCACAGAAAGCCAACCAAAGATTTCCTTCTTAAAGTTGGCCAAGACATAATTAAGTTGCTGTGTACAATGAAGGAGTAGCATAATATTACTCCAGTTTTTCCTCTTTATTTAGACCTTTAGAGTTTCACGAGCATTTGGGCTCCATCACCTTTCCATTCTTTACTGTGACTCCTCAGTGCTTCCACCACATGGGTCTTCCAGAGCCTTCCAGGTCATTAAAAATTCACTCTCTCCCTTTTAATCTCTTGCCTGGTTGTCAGCCTCAAGTGTGAGCTCCTCCCTGGAATGCTGTTCCTTTATTGCTTCTTGTCAGAAACGTTTTCTCTTGGAATGTTCCCGGTTGGTGACAGAGTCAGGCAACGGCTGCGGGTCAAAGTTTGCATATCGAGACATCAGTTTTCATCCCGGGGTTTGTCACCAGCTAAGGACATTTTTATTAGATGAAACAACATTGATACATTGCATGTATTAAAATTCAGGCTTGCCTCTTTCAAGCTGTAAAATTACCCAATTTTTGGGAAAACAGAGTCATTTGAAGCATCCTAAAGGATAGACGATTAATATTTGCTGCCCCTGTTTTTCATTTTGCCGTTGTTAATATTGTTTTGCCTGAGGCAGTGGAGGAGATTTTTTTTAGTAATATTAAAAATCGCTAATTTCTAATTTGTAATATTGAAATTTATTATTTTTAATTAAAGTCCTGTTGCCTATTTAGTAATATTAAAAATTACTGAAGTTTTAGTGCTATTTAAAAAATGGTATTTTTCTCATAACGTTAAAGACATTAATACTTTGCTGACGCTTGTTTGCTAGTTCCAAAGATATGAAACTATGAAGAGGTTTGTAATGCATTGAGATCTATCCAAAACACAATGAAAAAAATCTGAAAAATATAATAATGGTGTAATTATAAGTATTGATCATTTCTTCATATTTTTGATTTTTTTTTTCCCCCTCAAGAACACACTGCAAGTTTTCCAGAAAATTTTGTGGTCTAGATTTTCAGCTGCCAGGAGGTCTGGGGCAAACTGGCACTCAGAGGTATTTTTCAGATTAAACGTTAGAGAGTTCTTAAGTGGTCAGTGCAAACAGCTGAGTTTTATTTAGGGGAAAAAAATGGATTTTATTATACATAGAAACAACAAATCCACCCTCCAACCCACTGCACAGGGTTAACTGTTCTTCATACAAAATTGCCTCTTCTCTCTTCCCACCTTCAAGCACTTTAATTGCGAATTCAGAGCCATGAGGGGTGAAGAAACCTCCTGAGGATGAGGTTAAATGTGGAACATCCCAAAACAGATGGTGTCTATGCCATGGTGGCCCACTCTGGGAGGTGTCTGGGACACCCTGCCTCGGTGGGAATTTCCTGGGAACATCCTGTGAAGGTGCAGAGGGGTTTCCATCTCCAGAGGCAGTCCCTGCCTACGTGGACCCGCACATGGACACTCCAGCCTGTGATGGGCTCACTCATCTTCTGTGGCTTGTTTGGACCATGTTTTTAGCTCCACCACAGCAAGACCCTGGTGAGCATCTCCTTCAGGACAAGAATTAGCAATGTATTTGGATATATTTAGCCCTGAGTGACGAAACACCCCCGGGGGTTTCTGTTGCTCTGCCGTTGACTTCATGTCTCAGATATCAGGGGAAGGGGTCCAGCTTGCCACAGCAATGAGCCTTGAGGAAAGAAACACAGTGCAGTGTTACAAACTGTTTGGAATGGGGAAGTCATTCCTTTAAAAGGGAGAAAATTCATTCCAAAGAATGCATGAAAACCATAGGGACAAAGACACACAGCACAGACAGAGTCTCTGCCATCTCTGGCTCAGCCCCATCACTGCCAATGCCTTTCTAATCTGCACAGGTAGTGATCAGGTTGACTCACAGCCCATGGAACGGGGAAAGGACCATTTGTTAAACCACCAGAGGGTTCTGCTGAGGTGCTGGACACTGTGTCAGATGCTGAGAAAGCCTCGTGTGACACTGGTTTGATGTGTTGGTTCTCTTCACGGTGAATTCAGGGTGGGAACACATCTGAAAAAGTAGATAGTCTAATGAGTAAGACATTTGGTAAATAAGAGCAATTAAAAATCAAAAGCAGTACACATCTGAAAAGGCAGATAATATGGTGGGTAAGACATTTGGTAAATAAGAGCAAATAATGATGTTCTAAACCTCACCCTAACACACTCAAGTCAACACTCACGCTCTCACCCACAGCAGGTTTGTAACAGTTTTAAAATGCAGATAGGTTTTTGTCCTTTATGGAAAGTTTTCTGTTGCCTTCTAGCCAGGTATTTAACTTCACTTTTGGGGAGATGCAACAGGATCCAGACAGGGGAAAATAGTTTTTGGTGGGGGTTTTTTTGGTTTTGTTTTTTTGTTTGTTTGTTTGTTTTTGTTTGGTTTTTGTTTGTTTGGGGTTTTTGTTTGTTTTTTTTGTTTGTTTTTGTGGGTTTTTTGTTGGTTTGGTTTGGGTTGGGTTGGGTTGGGGTTTTTTGTTGTTGGTTAGTTGGTTGGTTGGTTGGTTTGGGGAGGTTTTGTTTGTTTGGTTTGGTTTTTTTTGGTTTGGTTTGGTTTGGTTTGGTTTGGGTTTTTTAGAGCACATGAAAGAGAAAGCTGTGATGGAAATCCTTTTATGCTCTTACCTGTTAGGAATGTTATTAGGACAAACTTTGCAATAAGGCAGGGGTCAGAGCCCTGTCTCCCAGAGCCTGAAGTTTCAGTCACAGAATGGTTTGATTTGGAAGGGACCGTAAAATTCAGTGAGTTCTATCACCCCTTCCATGGTCAGGGACACCTTCCACTAGAAATAAATCAATTGCCAAGGAGTTTTGATTTTGGGGAGAGGGCAACAGAGTGGGAGAACCAGATTGGGATCCCACAACAGGCCTAAGGTGAATAAAGAAGGGAACCTGTGTATCTTAAATTCCACAGACTTGGGAGACAAAACATTCGAACTGATGTATTATGGATCTCTGAGGGTCCATAGTAAATGCTGGACCTGTCTTCCCTAACACATCATCTGCCTTCCTGTTGCAGGGAGCTTCCCAATAGCTTCAGATTCAGCCCAGAGTCAGTCTAGTCCTTAAATAATCTGTCACACCAGCTTCAGAGCTGTGGGACAAACAGTCACAGAGCCCTTTGCACCCCTTTGCTTCCACACCCTTAGATTGAACTTCCTACACATCCCAGACCAGATGATTTTATGAATTCAAAAGCAGTGCAAAGTTCAGCAGTTTGTGATGCTGAAGAGTCCATTCCTGATTTGAAGACTTCAAGAGACAAACTGTTCCTTGGTTTGCTGGATGTTTGTCACTAGGATTTGTCACTTGCCATATTTTAAATGTTAATCTTATTTCTAGAATTTCTCAGGCTGAGTTTTCAAAGGCACTGCTTTTCATACATCACCTTGTAGGTGTATCTATCAGGTATTTTCTCTAGATTAAAGAACCCCCTGAAATCCTCTGTCTGGACAAGTGCTACAGACCACAATTAGACCAGCTGGAATTGCTGCCTGACATTTTTCACATTGCAGCTCAAACTAATCTCTGTAGAGCTCAGTGCACAGTTCACATGGCACTTGATGAGAATTCTTCTGATGGAGGAGGGGCTGAAAAAAATACATTAAATACTCTCAATTTCATTTCTGCTTCAAACTGTTACTGGAGAATTCTGGGAAGGATTTTGTTGGTCTGTTTATTTGTTTAAAGCTGAATATTTGAGCTCAGTGGTGGCTGATGACAGATGTCACCCAGCAGTGCTTCTCTGCCAGTGGTGGAACTCCCAAGGCCAAGTGTCCAAATTCAGTAGAAGAAAAAAAAGGGAATGTGAATTCACTCTGCAGTGTTTCGAGGGTTATTGAGGAAATTTGTGCTCAGCTGGTTCTTACTTGAGGGAAATGCAAATTCAGGTGTTTTCTTGGCAGTAAAAATGACAAGAGTAACCAGCAGAGTCATTCATTCAGAAATAGGAAGAAAAAGCAAAATATGGTACTCTACAGTTTCATTCTCTTAACAGACACACTTTGGGGTTGTTTTCATAAAGGCACACGTTGCAGCTGGTGTAGGTGGAGGGGTGTCATGTCAGACACAGGGACATGCAGCTGGAAGAGCCTTGTGCATCCCGTTCCCTGGCATTTTCAGGAGCTATAATAACTGCAACATTTTGCTGTATTGGCAGACCTTTTCCTACACTTATTTTGTTGTTGGGTCACAGCTCTTCATCTTCCAGGAGGCAGTTTCCCCCCTTAGATGACCTCTTTCCTTGGCAACCAAACAACTGGAAATGACTCGCATCAGCAAAACCAGCTACAGGACTTGATAAGAGAAACATCTACTGCAAACTCGGGACTTTGGTAGCAATTAGGGATGGACTTATTCCATTTCCAAGGTGTCCTGTGGTCCTTTTAGAAGGAGTCTGTCTTGTTGCTTGTTTCACAGATCATGGAAGGTCAATGTTCATTTAATTCATGCAGTGGACCCATATATTTATTGGTCTGTGGGCCTCAGATAATTTAAGATAGAGGCAAATGTTGAGTGTGTTCTGTATGACTTATGAATAGCACAGAAAACAACACTTCTTCCTGGGATTCTTGCCTTAAAAACAATAAGTATTGATGGAAACTCAGTGTATCTTAAAGGAAAATATGCACAACTCCCCAAATCTCCATGCAGTAGAAAAAAAAATCCTTCACTTGTGGAAGCTGAGTGCATAAATATAGAGGATCTGGTAATCATGAGGCAATTTCATATATCAGTCTGACTATACCTGGTGGCAAGAGTTGAAATAGAATTCCAAGGAGTGCCTCAGGATGCTTTGGAATACCCTAAAACTTCAGAGAAAATGCGACAGTGTGGGAAATCCCAGGGTTATAAATGAGTTTGTGTGTCTGCCTGTGGGAAATCCCTCTTTTGGAGCACAATTTTTTCCTCCTAAAGAGTTGCCAGAATTTTGGCTCTTAGATGGTCACTTTTCTTCATCTAATTGATGATAAGTGACAGGACCACAGGAAATGGCCTCTCAAATTGTGCCAGGGGAGGTTTCGTTTGGATATTAGGAAACATCTCTTTGCTGAAATGGTTGTCACGTACTAGAACAGGCTTTCCAGGGCAGTGGTGGACTCCCCATCCCTGAGGGATTTAAAAGGTGTGTAGATGAGGCACTTGGAGACACNAAAATTAATGTTAGACTTTAAAACTCACTAATAAAAATGCCTGTCAGTGCAAGTGCGCACAAGGAGAGTGTTTCTACATTAATGAAGAGAGAAGCTGCTCTGGTTCAGGGTAAGGTCACACCCTGTACACAAATATATGTACATCCTCAACAAACTCACTGGGAAATAATTAAACCCCCCACTAACAATGCAAGGAAGAAAGGGAGATTGTGTGATAATGAAAAATGCAACTTGACACAGTTATCTTTGCTCCTATCATAAGGAGTGCTGGAAAAAAAAAAGCAGGACTTAAATCTCATCCATAAGAACACCATTGCACACCTGGGGTCTAAACATTTGGGAAGGGCTGTGTTAGTGTGAGCTGTTTAGAGTTAAACCAGCACGAGAAATGAATCCAACTTGGAATGGGATTAAAAGTCAGAATAACAATTGAATAAAAGATCACAAAACACACTGATACAGAAGGAAACCTCGTTTAACCCACACAAACAGCTGTGCAGCCCAGCACAGCGGGGCAGGAGCAGGATGGAGCTCACCAACCCCTGTGCTGAGCACCACGTGGGCCCCCTGAGTTCAAAGTAAGAAGAAAGGAAGAAACCTGCTGGTGAAGATGATGGTTGCAGTCTGGTGCCAATCTCAGTCCAGTCAAGTCCAGTTCTCCTCTGGATCTGATGAGAGAGCCCAGTCCCCAAACCCCAAGCTTATCTCTGCTTGGGCTCAGATGGGAATGCCCAGTCCCTCCCCCAGGGTGGGGAGTCTCACAAGGGGTGATTTACTCGGGGGGGTCAAACCTGGCATATTTTTGGCATCCCTGATGGCCCCTGAGCAGACATAACCCCTCAGGTGGGTGTGAAGGTGCTGGTGGCTCCCTGGAAGGGAGTTCTCAGACCTGAGCCATAGGTGTGAAGACAGGAAAACTTCCTTATGTCCTAGAAGTTCCTAAACACCCAGCTGGTATCCTGAGGGGTTGGGTGTGCCCTGGGCAGCTGCTGCCAATGGTCCATGGGGAGCAGTTCATGGGACAATGAGACAGGGGGTTTAGAATCCACCCCCACCCAGTGACAAACTGATCCTGGCCACTCTGACCAGGACATAGTAGTACCATCCCCAGGGTTACAGGGGGGTTGAAAACTGGAAGTGCCAAGCACCTCCAGTTTCAAATCTCCAGTTTTAAATTTGGGAAGATGTGTCCGTGCCAGCCAATTTCAGAAGCTCCCAACAAGCTGCATTCTCACTGTTACTGATGCAATCCCAACAGATCCACATCCTGGTACCCAGGGATTTAGGTGCACACAGCGCCTCTATGTCTTAGGATGAGCCTCTGCACCCTTCAGAATGCCTTTCATTCCAAACCACAAGGGGTTATATGCCCTTCTTGATGTGTTAGGATTTATACCCAGGACTCCTGGTAATGCTCATGGGAATTGCATGCATGAATCACCGTTTAAGATGAATCACCATTCAAGATGAATCCTCACAACTTTTAGTTTCCAGAGTTTTCTTATGTTTCTCATTCATCATGTTTCTTGTTCTTATTAGCAAGCTCACAGTCTGTTGATGTGAACTTCAAAAATCTACATATTTCTGGGCAAAAATCTATTATTTTAAGGTAGGGAATGCTTTCTAAGCAGACTGTATTTTGTGGATATTTGATAATGACATGAAGAGGTGCACCTGAGCAGGGTGACACTTCCAAATAATCTGCAAAATTACATTCTGATCTCCACCTGGGCTTGGAGTTCTCACCAAGAGAAAAAGCAGAGCTAAAGCCTGGATTTTTCCACCCTGAGTAAACATGGACAGAATGTGTGTGCAAAATAGCTGTCAAAACACTAAAGAACCCAGGCTGCATGGAGGATTGTTGTTGTAACCTTAATTCAAGTTGCATTTCCTTGGCAGAGCTGCTTCTTTCATCTGTGGTTTTCCGAAACAAAAATGGCTTGTTCTCACTAGTCCACAGTGATCCATCCCCTGATCTTTGCTCCCAGGGAGCAGTGCAGATGCACCTGAGAGGTTCAGGATGATGTAAAAAGCCCCCTCTTCCCCTCTGTCCCCTAAAGTCTTGTTAATCTGGTCCATGCCATTTCCACCCTGCAGATATGAAGGAAACCTCCCGCCTCATAGTATATCAGCTCCATCCTGTTGCCTCCCCGTGGGCTGAGCTCCCACTCCTGAGCAAGCTCTGAATTTACCCAAACACCAACTAACAACCTCATCAGCTGCTTTTGATCCTGGAGACCGTGTGGGTTCACCTTCCCGTGGCAAACAGGTGTCAGGGCTGGCGGGATGAAATCCTAAAACGGCCTCAATAAAGCTGCCCCCCCCCCCAAGTCCTTTGTCCGTGGAGTCTCACACAGATCTGCTCCTCTCCGGCCTTTTTCAACATCTCTGTGAAACCCAAAGATAAACTGATCAGGCAACATCACTTGGAGTGCCACAGCCTTTCCCATTTGCCACCACGCAGAGCTGCATCCCTCACACCAGGGCAGCCTCACGGAGGAAGGAGAGCTCATTGAAGCTGAATCTGAGTGAGGCAGAGGTAATGCTGCTGCTCAGAGGAAAGGATTTCAAAGAGTCTGTGGCTGTAGCACTGCCTCTCTTTTTTTGTTGGAGGTGTCAATTCAGCTCAGCCTTCCCCGACAATAATCTCATCCACAGCAGTGTGTGCAAGTAATATCCTCTGTTGTTCCCTTGCAGCTCAGAGACTCTGTCCCACCTCCTCTGGTGGTGACCTCACCTTGTCCCTGCAGGATTTTGTCGTTTTGCAGGGAAACTGCAGCAGTGGGAACTGTACAGAAAGCCATCAGCATTTGGGAAACGCTAGCTAGTAGTAAATGCCGTCAGGTATTGCCACCAGCTATTCAACTGTCCTTCAACTGGCTTCTCAGAAAATTTAAAATCCAGTTCACAGTGTATCATTTGTTGACAAGATCCTACAAGCCCTGGAAAAGGACAGTGGGAAAACAAAACAAAACAAAACAAAACCAAAAAAAAACGAACAAAATCAAAAACCAAAACGAACAAACAAAAACCCCAAAACAAAACCAAAACAAAACCAAAAACACACAAAACAAAAACACACAAAACAAAAACCCAAAACCAAACAAAAACCAAAAAAACAAAACCAAAACAAACAAACAAATAAAATAAACCAAAAAAACAAAAACAAACAAAAAACCCAAACAAGCAAACAAACCAAAAAAACAAAAACCCCCACCAACATTCAAGCATTCAAGGACCTTGAGGTCTATCCTCAAGGATTTTGCTCCTCTGAATATGGAACCCTATATAATAGAACAAATCTTGAGTGATAGAATGTCCTGAGCTAGAAGGGACACACAAGGATCACCAAGTCCAACTCCTGGCCCTGCAAAGGACAGATAAAACTTCCCTGAAAGCCAGG
Source organism: Formicarius rufipectus (assembly GCA_013399695.1). Classification (NCBI taxonomy): domain Eukaryota; kingdom Metazoa; phylum Chordata; class Aves; order Passeriformes; family Formicariidae; genus Formicarius; species Formicarius rufipectus. Next base: position 744,380 of record VXAU01003012.1, on the reverse strand, counting down.
GCAAAGTTGGCTCCCTGGAGAAGAAACGAGCACCACAAACCTCCCTCCTTTCTGCTCCATGTGTATTTTTCAATCTCATTTTCTTTTGCACCTGAATCACTCCAGGTAAGAAGAAAATCCATTGCATGTTAAGTAGCTGAGTTGCCCTAAAAGTCTTGGTGTGCAACCCCAGTCATGCCCAAGGGGTGGTACCCACTCTAATCAAGGTGTCCATGACCTCCCCACAGCTGGTGAAGGCTTTGCTGATAATGTGAAGTACAATGTTGGGTGGCACACGGCCATGGGGTGCAGAGAACACGTCCTGCAAAGTCCCCTCCCTTCCAACCTGCAACACCAGAACTTAAAGCAGACAAGTCAAGGTGCAGATCTGCTCTTGCAGCCCCAGGGTTGGCATTTTGTAGGTCATGCTGTGGTTTGAGCCAAGGGCATACAAGTCAAACAGCCCACAGCAGCAGAGCTTTAGTCCGTGTGAGGGAGCCCCTCATGGCTTTGATTGGTATGTCCTACCTTCAAATAGACTTTTATAGGTATTGAATGCTGGTGTCCTCGTTTGTGGAGAGTAATGGTGGTGAGATGCACCAAAGTGTCAATATTTAGGTAAATAGCCTTTCTCCCTGTACGTGCTGAGCATCAAGTTGAAGTGCCTGGTCTGGGACACAATGAAACAAAAAACTTTAAGCAATCAGACTAGCTGAACTTCACTCCTGTAGTTGTTCTGCTTTCAAAATCTACCTTTCAAAATCAGTGAGTCCCTTCCATGACAGGCCAGGACTGGATCTTTGCCTCCAGATGAAAAAAATTTCCTGCTACCTTCCAGTGCAGAGCTAAAATTCCCCTCTGTCCACACAGCATTTTTCTACGAGCAATTTTCCTCTTAAAATTATCCAGCAACCCCAAGCCTTTCCCTTTCCAGTGACAAAGGACGAGATATTATTTTTACCCTCAAGTTTATCTGCCAGACAGCAAAGACATCCTGCTTGTCTTTCCCTCTCCTACAGAAGCTTTCTTGGAGTACCTGCAAGCAAGGATGACTCTGAAATGTGCTTGTACATCAGATGGGGCTGCAAACAAAGATGAAGTGCTGTGACAAACGCATAAAAAGTTGGTGTTTGCATCTCTCTCTCTGCCTCACTCACACTTAGGAACCTCTGGATTAACTGACCTGTGTGTCAGGTCGGAAAAAAAGAAAAAGAGAAAGCAGATTATATTCTGTCAAATGGAGAAACTGCAATAAGTAAGAGTTTAGAGAACTATCCACAACACATCTAATTATTTGGGTTTAGGATTTAACTTACTGGTTTTTTTCTCTTTCCTTTCTTCTCCCAGTCCCTGCCTGATACTTAAAGCACAAAACCCAGCAGGGAGAGAAGTAATGGAATTTGGAGGCAACTGGTGTTCAAAGACTTGGCTTGAAATGTGTCTATGCTAATGATGAGGGTCTGTGCAAATTGGGTCAATGTCCTGTGTGCTCCAAAAGGGGCAAATCCACCAGGGCATCCTACGTGGGACAGGATTGCCTCTCTAAGCATTTCACAGGGCTGCACCTCTGAGCCAAAACCTCAAAGAGTTTTTGGCTGTTACAGAGTAGGACACGCTCAGCCCCCAGGAGTCACCAGGCATGTGTGTGGTCTCTGGGCTGGCCACGGAGAGGGCACGTTGGTCCCCCATGTAACTGAGTTTAATTGCTGCCTCCTGACTCTTCCTGAAAGGAATCCATGCTTAAAAAGCTCTGAGCCTTTTCCTGGAACTTTCTTCCTCCAGGTTGAGCTGGAATAACTCCCTTGTCCCTGGTGGAATCTTGCTGGTGAATGATTGGTCAGAGGCAGATTTGAGTTTGGTAATGAACCTCATTGCAATCACTTTTTAGTCTCCTCTGTGTGTCTTCATGAAATGTTAAAAGTTACCTTGCATGTTTGCACATGTGATTCAGGCACAATCTTTGCACACACAAACCATACATGTAAAGAACTCAGTATAAATTTAAAAAAAAATAATTCAGTTTTGCACAAAATCAGAGTAGCACTCCTTCCTATTTCTGAGGCAGAAAAAAAGCCATTCAGAAACACAGCTTCAAAAGACATGACACTGAGAGTAGGTAAAATAAAAGCTGTAATTCAAGCCCATGGATCTTTCTGTTGAAAACGTGGGTGCAGGCATCTTACTGGTATGTTTTTCTTTAAAAATAGGCATCACTAATCAAGTATTAGTACAACCACAAATTTGCTGGCTTGGAGAAGAGATTGTTGCATATCTCTGGAGGAAACTGATGCTGGATAAAGTCAGTACCAAACCATTCAAGAAACCTGTAGGTGCAGCCTACAGCTGCAGACCTCATGTGAATAAAGTGAGGCATTAAATGCATCATATTCACAGTCAGCAATAAATGCAGGTAATTATGGCAATAAGAGGCCAGGGTGAGGGGATTTGGTGAAGTACTTGCTCATATGCAGAGCAAGGCCCAAACTAAGCAGGCAACTCCTTTATAGGGTCACCAGTGACTGGTTGCATGTGCCCTCTGGCTGAAGAGGGAATTCTAGTTCTTCAGGGTGGTCCAGGCAGTTTGTCCCGTCTGGAAAGAGGCAGCAGCAGAAAAGCCAAATTTCAAAATCCCCTCTTTGGATTAGAAAAACTGTGACAATTTTTGTTGTGAAAATGGTTTGTTTGTCCTGTTCCCAGTTATGTAAAGTGATCTTTTACCCTCTGTCTGCAGATGTTGCCTCATTCTTGGGTTACTATCATTATGGCACTGGAGAAAAGCAATTGGCTTTTTCACTTTTTCACTTCTTGCAGTAACAGGGTTCCACCATAGTCTCCTTGGCATGTAAATTCCCAGGGATAAGTTCACTTCCAAAGAGCAGTTCCCAGAGGTATCCATGCACCCCGACCATCCACACTTCCACTCCACAATGCGGAATGAGAAAGAAGAGGCTGGTGTTGCTTTCTGAGGGGTAAATACAGGGTTTTCAGGTGAAATGGCCAAAAAAGCATGGACAGCCTTGGAAAAGAGATCCACACATGCAGTGGGAGACCCACCATGCACAGGCTGGGGAGCAGCTTTTGTGTGAAGCACTTTGCCTGATTAATGCCTATGAACTCAGGGCTGATTCCACCTAAAGACTGTAAATGAACTTCAGGGAAAACTGTTTTTCTTTTTGATCAGCTGCATCTCTGGCAACATAATGAGCACAATTACCCTTGCTTGACAATACATTATTCTGGTTTGCCAGTTAATTGCTGATGATGTTTTCAAGCTTATTAAAACCAGACAATGTATTCACAAACGTTTAATCAGAAATTTCTGATAACATTTAGAATACCTTCGGTCTTTTCTATAATTTGTCTGGTTTTCTTTCTTCTTTTTTTTTTTTAGAAACAGACATCAAATTCCAAGAAAGTCTATTTAGTGTCCTGAAGTTTTCTTGCTCTGAAACATGAATGAACTAGCATTTTATGTTGTCAGATAACCATGTTTCTTATCTGAGGCCCTAACTTCTGCACACCTGAGGATGCTTTTGGAAATGAATTCTTAGTCAAGGCATCAAGACAAACTCAACTGCAGTTACAATAGCAGTTGTAGCAGCAGGAGGAGAAATATCACAGAGTTGCTACAGCTTATTTGTGGATTATTGTGGTTTTAAAGAAAAAAAAAAATATAAAACAAGACATTTTCATCCTCAAAACATTTTCAATACAAGTAGAAGTTTAGAGACACCAAATGGAAGAAAAGAAGAACTTACTGAGACAATGCAGATCAAAAAGAGAGGTAATGGTATCCTCAAACCTACTGCCAAATGCTTTGCTGTGAATGTATAAAGGAACTGCTGTTCTACAGTTCTGCTGTTTGTTGGTGTTTGGACCAAGAGGACCTGAAAACACTTTGGTTAATAGGACTGCAGGAAATCCAACTTCCCTTTGACCTGTGGGGTGCTGGAATTTTCTGTCCCTGTTACCTATACAAGCACGGGAGTTGTAAATTGCAGGAGAAACTCTTGCAACCCAGAATCTGAATTTATATTTAGGCCATAAAGTCAATAAAGCAAGAGCAGTTCTTTGTTTGTGCTGCCAACAACTCCCAGGCATTGATTGTGTGGTGGGACACAGGAACACTTCAGCCATGCCTTCTGATGGGTGAGAGTGACCGGGAATTACCTTCACAGCTCAATGTTTTTAGGGTGAGTGACTCTGTCTGTGTCACAACCTTTCTACCCACTTGTCATCTCTCTGGGGAAGGAGTAGCAGAGTATTCCTGACTTTAAGAGTGATTGTTGTATGTACCATGAGCTTCAAGCTTTCACAAGATCTGTAGTTTGTCTTCAAATGGAGAGCTAACTCCAGAAATAAAAATTATCCCAATGAGTAACATGTGTTCCAATTGCCAGTGGAGAAAACAGAATTCTGGACTGATTTTCAACAAAACGTTTGCAAGTGTTTCTGGGTTTGTTAAAAAATAATAAAAAATTATTGGCTTTGTTTGGGTAAGTTGATAAAGGCTGTGTCACACCAATGCCAGGAGAAAAGTGAAAAATTTTCACTTTGTCTGTTTTCCTCTGCTTTACCTTTCTCAAGTAATTAATTCCCAGGAGGTTTTGGTGGGTTCTTGCTTCTTACTGTGAACCGTTGACCCTGGTAACCCAGGAGTTTTGCCCATTCCTGAAAAGCCAAAAAGACCATTTGTAGAATCCTAGAATGACTGTGGTTGAAAGGGATCTTAAAGACCACCCAGTTCCAACCCACCTGCCATGGGCAGGAACACCTTCCACTAGACCAGGTTACTCCAAACTCCATCCTAACTACTTTGTCTTGCTAAATGAGTTTGAATCCGTTGTGGTTTGAATGTGGTTTGAATTCTCCTGATCTGGAGATATCTCTGGGATTCTGAGTGCTTCCAGATCCCACTGGGTTTGGTGGAAGATGGAGGTGTTCATCTATCAGCAGCACAGAGCCTGTAAACTCGGGTTTTAGAGCGATAATCGTGAGGCAGAACATGGCCTTGATCGCAAGTGTGAGGGGGAGCTAAACATAGTTCCCTCTAATCTCCTGGGATCTGGGAATTTATCTCTCTGCTTAATTGAATGAATGGGAAATTAGATAAAACTTTGCAGAGTAAATCTTTCAGCAAATGTGATACCCAAGTAAAAATTTTTCAGCACACTCTACATTTTCACAGCTGCTCCTTTGTTTTGTGGAAGTGTATTTTGAACGTAAGTCCTGCTTACATTGCATGCCTATTAATTCTATTGTACATATTAAATGTCCTCTTTGTAGGGTGTAAAACCAGAAGGGAGACCAAAAACAAATAGCATGTTTTAAAATGTTTTATGGAAGATGGCACCAATATTTTCTGAAAGCCTCCATGAGTCCAAGGCACTGCTCTCTGATAACAGCGTTATTGTTCAAGGCCAACACTGGAACCTAAAATGAAGCAGGAAATAATGGAAGAGAAGAGAGAGAATTTGCTACTTAGTTTTGTAAGAAACAAAAAAAAATCCCTAACATACAGAAAAGACACAAAAAAGTGGTGCTTGATTCTCTTCCAGCCTACTTGCATCTGGGACAATTTAAGTCCCATTTGCTCTCAATACCTAAGAAGTAAAAGAAATTTTCCTTTTATTTCAGTAAATCTTGCAGGTCATTAAGTGACATCAGTGCCATTTGTTATCACCCACAGCATGGTGATGTCTCATATATTAATGTTGTGGGAGGCACTGAGAGGCACCTTCACTCCCCTTTTGTGACATGGGACAGAGGGGTGCAGTTAATTATTCCCCATCTTCCAGATCTGTCTTTTACTTGTGGACTTCAGAGGGCAGTTTTAGATTAGATATAGGGAAGAAATTCCTGGCTGTGAGGGTGGGGAGACCCTGGCACAGGTTGCCCAGAGAAGCTGTGGCTGCCCCATCCCTGAAAAGTGTCCAAGGCCAGGCTGGACGGGGCTTGGAGCAACCTGGGATAGAGGAAGGTGTCCCTACCCATGGCAGGAGGTGGGACAAGATGATCTTTAAGGTCTCTTCTGACCCAAACCGTTCTAGGATTTAATGACCTTGTGAAGCAGGTTTTCAGGAATCTCTTCACAGTAGCCATCCTGAGGTCTTCCTTATCAGGGGGATGGATGTGCTCCCATCCCATGAAAGATACACAGATGAGGAGGGTTCATGAGCTGCTTTATGGTGGGATTGCTTTTGAGCACCTCCTCAGCAGATCCTAGGTTGTTTTCACACTCTCTCTTGTGACAGGACATGCACTTGCACTTCCAGTCTTGATACAGAGCAGGGACCGTGGCCTGTGAACCTGAAGAAGTTACTCCATGAGTGGCATGGACTGGCCTCACCAGGAGACAGAAACATGGTGGCATTAGGAAAGGATGATAATCCAGCTGTCCTAGAGTCCATACCTAGATATTTGTGTGATATTTAAAACCTCTGGCCAGGAGAAAGCAGACATGGCCATGGTGTCCTGCATATTCTGGTCTTCTCTGCTTGTCCTAAGGGACCCAAGGCAGCTGCCAAAATTTAGGGCATCTGTCAGGTTATTCACTTTGGTGTCAGAAAGCCTGACTAAGACACAGAAGGTTGGAAGAATGACCCTGTCTGAGCTGCAGTGTGACTTCCCCGGGTGCAGCTGTGGCTCCAGGTCTTTGCCCACCAAAACAAATGGTGGAATCTGCCCATAGGAGCTGCCACAGCAGGAAAGCCCCAAGGAACAGGGGAGGAAGAGGATGGACTTAGAGAAGGCACAGGGAACTGAGCTCAGGAGAAGAGGCACTTTGCCAGTCAGGGGAGATGCAGAACTTACCACCTGCTACCACAGAAGTAATTAAATTGCACTCCAGAAATGGATAGTCCATATCCAAGTGAGGCAAAACTGATCTCACACAGATCTGTTCCAACCTGGAGAGTTATTACATCTCTCCATTTCTAATTATGCTCTTACCCAGTATGATGCCAACTCCAAAGGCAGAACCTGTGTCACTAAAGAACCTTTTCTTTGTGGAAACAATGATTAGTGGAGGCAATTATTTCTCATGAGAAATTTGGGAAATAGTTCCCTTTTCTATCTGAAGCGCCTCTCATTATTTGATAGAAAAAAAAGGGGGAGAAAGGAAGAACTTCAAAAACTAAACCTGAGTTTTTAATTATTATTTTAAGATAAATATTCAATTTGAGATAAGTATTTTAGAAAACCTTTATCCAAAAATGGCATTTTTAAAAGAATGGAAATACTGTAGGGTTTTTCCATACATAGGTGTGAAGTATTTGTCAAAAAAGTTGTTTGTTTGGGTTTTTTTACATAGACACATTTTCAGAAGATGAAACTGGTGTGGGGATAAACTAAGGGCACTTCACTTTTTCACTGCCCACCTCCTCCAGTGAGCTGTCACTCCAAGACCTGGGACAATGCATACCTGTCCAGGTAGAATAATGCTGCTGTGACAGTGACATCTGGACCAGTGAAGGGTGCATGCCCATCAGAGCAGGCTGGTTGTAGGGGCTGAGATGCCAAGCGCTTCCTTCAAGAAGTGTTTCCCAGTCAAGGTGGTCCCACTTTTGCTGCTCAGCCTAAGTGGATGCCATGCTCTTTCTCATCTGTCTCATGTACACGTGGTCATGGTGGAGCAAAGCACTGCTTGGACAACGGGTGTTTTGTTTGGAGACCTCGTGTGATGGGGCTTAGTTATGAACAAGCAGAAATGTGTGTTTGTGGCTGGAGCTGCAGTCACTGACTCAGTGAGTGACTTGTCACACAGGGGGTGTCTCTGATCACCCATCCAAACCTCACAAATAGAGTCACGTTGATGGGTTCTACAGACGAAGCTGCTGCGGTTTGATGGGTGTTTGCCTGTGCAGTGACCTGTGTTTGAGGGGAGGAGAACTGTGAAGATGCTTTTGAGGTGACTTTTAGTCTGACTGCACATCAGAGAGGTTTTGCTCTGCATTTCAGGGCCTTTGGTCTTGACTTGAGCCAAATGTCAGCAGGAGGGATCTCAATTTCCCAGTTTTAAACCTTCATGTTTAAAACAGACACTTCCAAAGGCGTCACCACCACAATGTCTGTTCATTTATCTATTGAAAGGAGGTGTTTGACCCTGATTTATCCTGGGACAGGGATGAGGAGTTGCAAGGTGAGCCCCTCTGCCACATCCCTGCAGAAGGACCTGGAAGATGGCCTCCAGAGGTGACACCCCTGCTAGGTGCACTGATTCCCCAGGAGGAAAGGCAGCTGCAGAAGCTTTGGTGGTGCCTACCCCCTCCCCCTCCGAGCTCCAGCTCTCCATCTCACTGCTCTGCTCCTTGGATGGATGGAGAGTGGAGTGACCATCCTGTAATCCTTTTTGGGTGTTTCCTGCCCCTCTGTCCCCATGCACAGCAGCACCATGCCATGAGCCTGGGTCCCACCAACCACACTGATGACCAGCAGGAAGGTCCTCCTGTCCGTAGGGCATTTGTAGCGAAAGGGTGCCTCTCCTTTGCCTCCAACACTGATGGCAGCACATCTCCTTGCCCTCCTTCTGTCCCCATCAGCAATTTGAGGATGGCATCACACCGGGCACAGGCAGGGAGAGGCCGTGTTGGTGGCTGGCTGGCGTCAGGCAGTGACGAGGTGTTTTTGCAAAGTGCTTAGCGCAGTGATTTCTCGCTGCCTGCCTTGCCACCAAGGGCAGCTTTCTGCCTGGCATTGTTCTGCTCCCTAATCTCGGTCATGTGCTCTTTGGCATCCCGATTCACAGCCAGTGCTTTGATATTTATTCTGTGTCATTCGATCAGTGGGGTGGGGGCAGCTTTTTCCTCTCCCCCCCCTCCCTCCCCTTTTCTGCTCGGCAGCGTGCTGGCAAACAGGCTGGATACAAGGGAGCCAATCACAAAATTGCTGCTGGGAGGAAAGGAGGAGAAAAAAAACCAAACCCAGACCCAGAGAGTAACCCATGCAGCTGTGTTTTACTGAATGGCTGTGGGTACCTCCCTTTCCCGACAAATCCCTAGGAGGGTTGGCAGGTGCCCCACGGGTGCCACCCCCCCGCTCCGCTGCCCCCGAGCGATGCTCGCACAGCTCGCCCCATCCCTCGCACGAAAACTTTTGCTGTCGTATCACAGGACACGATAATCTCCCGCATCCCGCCTCTGTAACCCAGAAGCCGCCTCCCCCTAATGTTTTACATATTCCCTAAATTCGTTTGCAAGGGGGCAGGAGAGGAGATAAGGGCGGTGAGTTGAGCCGAGTGGGAACTGCTGACTGACAAAGTGTGTAGTGCAGTACGGGTGCTTTCTGGCTCTCTAATTATCCTTTTCCTTCTTGACTCCAGTATCACATGTAGCCATGTGTAGAATCATAAAATAATTATGCAGTGTACAAGCTTTCTGGGAGCATGTACCACTGTTTTCCTAATTCTTTATCGCTCCCATTGATCGTGGCGTGTGTGCATTGATCCAAGTCGGCCATCTGGTTGGGGAAGATAAGCGTGCGAGTGTCTTTGCATTGCACTGTCACTCAGGGAGGGGGGTACATTTTGGCTGTAGGGAATTACAGGGGCAGGATTAGCCCTCTTCCTAGGAGTAAACTGAATTTTAAATGCAGTGTTGCAGCTGCATGGACCGCGTCGCTAACTTCTGGTTTTGCCCATAGACTGGGTTGATTTTATTATCATTATTATTATCATCATTATTATCATCATTATTATTGTTGTTGTCATTATTATTATTGTTATCATCATTATTATTTCCTTCTCTTTCCTGCTCAGACTCTCTTTGGAGATAGAGATATGGCTTGCATTAAATGGAGGGGAGAGAAGGGAAAAGGAGGGATGCCCTTCTCTGCGCATACCAGGCTTGTGAGTGGCTGCTGCATTACAGGATTTTGAAATGGCAAAACCAGCTTTTAAATGCAGGCAAGAACTTGCAGGATCTAATGCATTTTGCAATAAGATTCATTGGTTTTTAAAAAAAAAAAAAAAGGGAAGAAAAAAAAAGGATGAAGTTATCAGCCTATGACAGGAAATTAAAGAGTGGATATTAATCAGCTCTCTTAACTTCAGCTAATCAAGACAAATAACCCTAATCATGCATTATCAGGATGTGTGTGTTTAATAATCAGCAACAAAACAATGGAGATTTTTGTTGTTGTTTATTATAATTTATCCATTTTTTTCCCCTTGCCCGCCAGCCTTTCCCCATAACAATGGGCACATCCTGCAATTGCTTGAACTTAGCTGCAATATTTTATGGCAAAGGCTGGGGTGGGTGTGTGTGTGTGTGTGTGGTGTGCGTGTGCACTCACACCCCTGGTCGTCCTTTTGTCCAGTGTGATGGTGGCCATTGTTGTCTCATATTCTGCAAATGCATAGAAGGTGCCTCAAAAGCCTTTCCTCTAAAATTGAACAATTCTGTCAAAAAAGATTAGTTCTATTTTGTCTGCTGCTTGCTGACTATTCATGAATGTAAAGAGAGAGGGCTTGGGTGTCATACTAAGTTGCTAAGGTGGCTGGCTTTCGGCTATTGACTTGAGGATACCAAACCAGAGCCTACAAAAGAGCAGCCAGAAGGAGAGGAGAGGACTGGTCTGCCATGTGTTTCAGCTATACCTTCTTTAGCTGCCCATTTATTTCTTTTGTTGCCACAACTTTTATTGTCATACAGTTTAAAAAAAAAAAAATGTTAGACACAGGCTTCAGGCTGCACCAAGCAGAAAAAAGGATTAGCATATCACTAGGATCATCTTACACTGAACCAAATTCTTTTCAGGATGTATAATTAGTGAATACAGTCTCTCTCCCCCCCACCCCCACTTCTTTTTTTTTTTT
>VXAU01003012.1:720665-733579 GCA_013399695.1 Formicarius rufipectus | reverse complement strand
TTTTTTTTTTTTTTTTGAGGGAATGGGGGAACCCATGGATAGGGGAAATTAGCTCAGATCTCTGTGTAGGAAACAAGAAGAAAGGAAGGAAAAGAAGAAGTTCCTTATTTTCAGGGAGGGTTTTATACAGGCTATTTCCTTGTCTTTGCCTCCTGCATTACATTTAAGAAGCCTTTTGCATGCTCACAAAATGTGGAGGAGTAACTTGTTAAGAAAAAAAAATTTTTTTTGTACAATAATATGTACAATCACCTTCCCCAAAGGGGACCAGGAGGAGAGAAATTGTTTCCAGAGCTGGCCCCAAACCTGAGCAGCTGGAGTTGGGCATTGCTGCTCTGCCCCTCTCTCTGACAAGGACCCAGCAGAAGATACAATGCTGGAGGATGTATTACTTTTTTTCTCCTCTTACGTGCTCCCTTCTGCCATCTGGGAACCACACACCGCTCTGTGCACTGCAGTCAAAAATGCTGTCTCCTAATTCCGGGATCTGCATGACTCAGTCATAAACCAGGGGCTGCTACTGAAGTATGATACATTGTATAAGCATTTTAATAACAGGATGTGGGAATTAATGGTCTATTTTTAATGAGTCTAGGCCATTTTCAGTGATGACAGAAAAGGAGTGAACCAAACAGCAGGACTGTGGGTTTAGCATTTTCCTTGTCTGGACAGAAATCTCCCAAATGTGGCTGATGGTGATGGAACACTCATAGCCCCTGCTGGTTCTCCCAACAATTCAACTCACAGGTGCCTGGCCCCAAATATTTTTACTTCAAATTACATTTGTATCAGGGTGTGCTTGCAAGAGACACCCCTGCGTTGCTCTGCCTGGGGCAGAAGTCTGGTTCTGCATGAGGAGGAGGGCAAAGAGGAGCCACTTGCCTTGCTGCACCCTCAGCAGAGCTCCCGTGCACATCCCGGTCCACGCCGCCTCCAAAACTCGGCTGCGCCTTTCCCCTGACAGATCCCGGCGTTTCGTGCTCCCATCGGAGCCAAAACCGAAAGGAGAATTACCCTGGGAAGGAACCAGAGCTGCTTTTTCAGCTCAACGGCGGGTAATTTCCCTGCGTTTAATCACGCCGCACATTTGACATCGCAGCCTTTTCAAACTGTTCAAACCAATTGTTCCACCAAAGGAGCAATTGGACGTGAATATTCAGAAGCTGCTCTGGGGTGCTCGTGGTAATTGGTCACATCACTCACATGGTCTCGTTTCCATTCTGATGAGAAGAGGGTAGAAATTTGCTTCACGCGGATACTTAAACACCCACACATAAAAATCTCATTTAGCAATACTGTTGTTTGTTGGAGTTTTTTGGTTTGGTTTTTTTTTTTAGTTTTTGTTTCCTTTTCTCCTGGGGGGTTACTACAGCAGTGTGAACGCTTAATATTGGAGGGCACAGAAGGGGAACAAATGAAAGGAGAAGTCAATTAAAATGGTGAATGCAGATGGCAAAATAAACACTTGATAAACACGATCTTTGTTGGTGGGATGTGATGCTGGTTGGGGGTTGCAACTGGATGATCTTTAAGCTCCATCCTATCCCAAACCATTCTGTGATTCCACGATGCAATGTACTGTGGCCAGGTGAAGGGGAGGAGGTTTAGGTTTAGGCAAAGATCCCAATTGCATCTGTACCAATGCTCTCAGGGAGCTTATACTGGGAGGTGGTTGTGGCAAACCTGATGTGAAGTTCAAGAGAAGGATCGTGGTGGGTGGACCTCAGGGTCTGTGTAACTCACAAACTGTGGGGCTAAGAAAAAGTGTTTAACAGCCAAGAAATATTTGAGGAGAAATTACTCTAATCATTTAGGGAAATTATGCTGGTTCCTCTATGACTGGGGAGGTCACCTGTATAGGTGGGCACCTACTGTCCATGTGGATATCCTTGGCTTGAAAGAGAGAAATTTTGGAAAAGGATGCCTGTGGAGGGGAGCACCATGTAAAGGAACTATGTGAAGCCCTGTGTCTTGTGATGTTCTTCATATTGACACTGAACAACCTGTGAAATTAGGAACGGGGGTGACTTGAAAGCTATCATTTATTCAGAGTGCAAAGTAGAAAGGGTGATGTTCCTTGTTTAGAAAAAAAATCACTCCTAATGGCCATTCTTTATTAGGAGGAGAAAGTACAGAATGGCAGGAGGAATCCAAGGGTGTTATTTTTAGAGAGTAAGTAAGGTTCTTGGGTAGCTACTCACTGTGAAGCAGTAGCTCATCTTACTCAACTCAGCTGTCCTCCTTCCTTCCCTTTCCAGTAAAACCCAAGTGAAGCAGAAGAAAGGGTAAATAAAAATCAGACAAAATTAAGGATGGAACAGCAGCTATTGGGATGTTTGCAATCCACCTCCTGCAGTCCCACAATCAGGTTAAAAATCCACTTGCCGCTTGCAAATGACCCAATTTAGCAAGACCTGGGCTTGGCTCCTTGAGCAGGGTCACCTTGGGGTGTTTGGTCAGGGCTGGAGCTGGGTATCTCCTGCTGCTGCTGGATGTGCCAGTGGGTGTGTCTCTCTGAAGCTTGCAGGATATATTTTCTGTAAATAAATGCTGTTTAATAAGTATTCCATGTGCATTCTGTCATTAGCCTGGTGCTATAGAGCCGTGCGGGCCCAACCTTGATTTATAAAGCTGTTAAAATGTTTGACCTTGTTTAAATAAAAGCCTCAAGGTTAATTACAACAAGCGTTCCAGAGACATTCTCTCTGTTCCTGTGGCCCTGATGATTTATAGGAGGAAAGGGTAATAAATTCTCCCCTTTTAAAAAGAGACTGCTGTGCAAAAGTGTAAGAGTTTGCTTTTCTGCCATTTTCATGTTTTACCACACTTTGATATGTGATATATTGAGTGATGATGAACTGCCTCTTCCCAGGGAGCACTAGAAATTCGATATTTTTACTTAAAGCATGATAAGAAGCATGTGAGAATGGGGAAAAAAAACTAAAAAAGGTTGTTGGGAATAAAGAGTTTGAGCTTTACTCCTGGCCAGGATGTATCTATAATGAGGTAAACAAAGGCATGGTGGGCTTGTTTGGGTTTTTTCCTTATTGCACAGAAAACAAATTTCACAAAATAAAAACCAATTTAAGTTTCTTTTAAAAGAACTGGAAAATATTGAGGAAAGTTAATTGAAGCACATTCAAATTACAATAAACACATACAGGCACAATTATCTTCTTTTGACTAGTGTGTGGCTTAGAGATGTTTTTATCTTTTGTTTATTGCACTATTAAAAATATGGAGAGGCATCAAGAAAGGGTAGATAGCCGCCATATGGACTTACATATTTTCCCTATTTATATTTAAATAACTATCCATGAGAAATTATGCACAAATCATGCAATAATTCCCAACTGAAATGACTGTTTAGAAAATAAAAATTCTGAGGCACAATATTCTTTTCATATTAAATTGCCCATTTTCCATACACCGTGTATGTTTGTACAAAACCACAAAAAGAAAAAAAAAAAAAGAAAAAGAAAAGAAAAAGAAAATAAAAAGTAAAGCTGCATTACAGCCCAATACAATTTGTTCACAATGCTAATGAAGATGGATAGAGGACATTGTAAAATACTGGAGTAATTCACGAGCAGTGTGGGAAAACAAGACAAACAGGCTCAGGAAGCCGGGGTGGGATTTTTTTTTCATTGCCATTTTCACTGTGAGTGGTGGTGACTTTAATGAGCCGCTGGTTGGACAGATTTCATGATGCCAATTGACTTTTGCTGCCACGCTCACCTTTGGGGTGGACTTTTGTGCTTGCAAAGTTTGAGTGGTTGGTTTGAGGTGACCAAAAAGCACCTCCGAACACCCCATGGACGACTCAACGAGGCTCTTGGGACACCACGCTTGGGATGCCACCCAAAGAGATGAGATTCAAGGCTGTGTCTGTCTCACCTTGCAGCAGAACCTGGTCCGTGGGCAGAGGGACCATCTGCCCACCAAAGAGCTGCTGGACCACTCAGGTGTATTATCTCTGGCTTCACCTGCAGGCGGAAATAGGATGTCTCTGACTGCACATTCTGATTAACTGGGACTAAGCTGTGAACACTCACATCATTCTCACTTTGGATAAAGCCCAGCAGAAGAAATTTTTTTTTTCTTTTTTCCCAGCAAAAATGCAGCTTCAATCTATACCTGCCCCAAAAAGAGGAACGTGTGACATCTTTTGAATTTCTAAAATGGGAGTGAAAACTCCCAAATCAGCTGATATGTCCTTACATGCTCAGTACAAGTCATTTTTTTTCTTGCCCATCTCTCTGATATTTCTAACAAATTTAAGTTTCATAATTGATTCAACATCTATTATCCAAGTCCTTAGACTAAAAGGTTTTAATTAGGCCTCTCTTTTTATCTCCCCTCTGATCAAAGAGGTGAAAAGGCAGAAAGCCACACAGACCAAAATAAAGCCTTTCTCCTGTTAAGATACAAAAGCACAAGTGTGGGATCACACTGAGAGGCACCATTCCAGGAGGAGGCTGAAAACTGCTGTAAAACCTGAAAATGATAATTTATAAATGTCTTACTAAGCCAGGTGTGATAGCTGTGCCTCCTTGTTTTGGCTGGTCAGTCATGGGAACTCCTCTCCCCCTGCAGTCCTGCAGGTACCCCAGGACTTCCTCCCAGTCAGAACATCCTGACCAGGGTTTTGCAGACCCAGGTCTTGCAAACTTATTTACTGTGGGCATTTTATTTGTAAACATAAGTATGTATATATATATATATTTGTATCTATATGGAAGAATGTCCTGCTGTGGTTTTAAGATGGTGATTTATTTATTTCTTCTGGAAGAAACTCTCCCAAGAAATGTTCAGGTCTGTCAGAAATAAGCCAAACGATTCAGAGCCTTTGATCTGAGTTTTATGGCTTGTTTCTTTTTAAAATTTCATTAGATCCCCTCTTTGATGCTGCCTTGTAGACTGAAAGGCTTGGCTGCTGCATAAACTCCACTTTGATACCAAGGAGTATTTCTGGTTGGTATTCTGGGAATTGTAAGTACTCTGTACTACACTAAAACTGGAGAAAAGAGCTTTCAGAACAGTAAAAAGTGGAGTTCCTGGAGGGCTGCTGTCACACTCTTCTGGCAAAAGGCATCACTGTGGTCCTACTGCTGCTGATAAAGGTGTCTGCTCCATCCTCAACTCCTAGTTTTACCCTTTCCTTGTGTTTGCAACTCTCATTCATCTAATTGATGCCCTGCCTCTCCATCTGTTCACATCAGCTTGAATATGAAGTCAGGGGACAGCTGGGGTTGTAGTTAAATGCCTGGACGAGGGGCTGAAGGGTGGGATAGAGACATCACACCAGGGGCTGGGACACGTATTTTTGTGTGCCACCAGCCAGCATCCACCCCTTCGCACCGGTGTGGGTGTATGGCACCATGTCACTAAGAATTTTACAGATGGATCCATGGAAAAATGAATTTCTGATCTCACCCCTGTAGCTTGATCCTGACATCACCAGTTGTTCCCCATTTCTGTCTGTAAAAAGCCTCACAAACCTTCTTTCCTTCCACCTTTAATTAGCAGCTGACAACAGTGTCACTGTAATCCTGATGCTCTAAAGATTGAAATAAATGTGTCATGAAGAAGTTACACTTTTAATGGAGTGACTGATACCACCCTTCATTTTTTAAAACTTCCATGAAACACTGTCGCATTTATTTGAAAACAAAACAAAACAACCTCAAAGGGAAAAAAAAGATTGGCCACATGCCTTCTTATCTATTTTTTTTAATAAGTCTATTTTGTGTTACTGATTTTGGTTTAATTCAATTTAAATATTTTTTTCCATTTCATTTCACTTATATTCCAACGAACCCCAAAATCTTCTGCCACAGAACTGATTACCTGGGAAAAACATGTTTTGGTTGAAAACTGGGGGCCAATCTACACCAAAGTCGGGGAAAAGAACTGCCAAACTGTATCCCAGAAATTGGTGTATTAAAATAACCCCATGTTTTTATCTGCCCTCACTGGCAATGGATGTCAGAGGTGGGGAAGTGAAATGTGGACAGAACTGTGGCAGATGAAGAGCCCTGCCATCCTGCTGCCTAATGCTGCATTCCTGACACAGCCAACTCTCTCCTGCTCNGCCTTCCTGCCTTCCTGCCTCCCTCTCTCCCTCTCTCCCTCTCTCCCTCTCTCCCTCTCATATTCCCTGATAACTCTGGTAGGGATTCCTCCTGGCACTGGTGGATGCCACGTAGTTTGGATGCAGCCTGAAGAAGTCCAAGTATGTGATACTTGGATGTGCAGCCAAAGAACATTCCACTACCTGCCCTGTTCCTCACTCCTCTTTCCCCCTCCCTGTTCTTTGGTTTGTCCTGGGAACAACTCGTGGAGGAAAAGACCTGTCACGCCACATCTGGTTGGCACTCATGGTGTGTCTGGCAATGGAGCTTCAGTATCAGCATTGAGATGCTCAACCTGTTGCCTTGGATGATTTTTGGGCCAATTGAGAAGGGAGATTCAGTCTCTCTCTTTGCCTTTGCTTCTGGTTTTCCCACTGCTTCCTGGCAAGAGAGCAGGGAGGGCAATTTGTGGGAGAGATGGTGGTGTGGCACCTTCTCCTGCCCTCCTCCATGGGAAGGACACAAGGAAAGGGTCTGTAACACCTCGCCCTTCAGTTCTTTGCTAGATGCACACACTGGCTTGGCTTGGGAAGAGCACATGGGAGGCAGATGGCGTTGGCATGGCATTGGCATTGGCATTGGCATTGGCATAATGAGTTTTCAGAGTTGTACTTTCCAAATAACTCCAGGTTGGTGTTGGTATGGCATTGGCATTGGTGTTGACATGACATTGGTGTTGGCATGGCATCGGCATCATGAGTTTTCAGAGTTGTATTTTCCAAATAGTTCCAGGTAAGAGGTTGCCCTCTTTCCTGTTGCAGCCATCTGACCTCACTTTGTGCGTACTTCTTTCCCCAGGGAAAGGGGATAAATTTGGGTGCCCTTTGGGCAGTGGGATTCAAAGCGACCTTCCTCCAGCAATTCCCAGCCCAGCTTGTCACTGACATGTTGGGGTGAGAAGCTCCAGCATCTACACACCATCCCCATCCTCGTCCCTCCTGTCAGGATGCAACCTTTACTGATTTTATTTAGCAATTTCTTTTATCTAGCAATTTCTTATTTAGCAATTATCATTTATTTCCCTTCCCTGAAGCAAATTTTCTCTTTCCCGTAGAATCAGGGAGTCATAGAATAGTTTGGGTTGGAATGGATCTTAAAGATCCTCCTGCAATGGGCAGGTCCATGAGATTGTCAGGGAAGGACCTGTGCACATTATTCCCCGAGCAGAATGAAACTCAGGAATCTGCCCTGCAGGACACGGAGCACGATGTTGTCCTGTGTTTGGGCAGTGGCTTCGGAGACAGCCAATACAAATAAATAACACGAAGCCCTGGAATGCCTCATTTGCGGGGAACACACCTGCAACACCCATCCCACAGCTGTAGGGCTGGAAAGGCAAATAAAACAGCTGTAACTCAAGCCTGGAGGGTGCTGGGCACTCGGGGGAGGGAAGCCAGGCTTTCAAATCGCTGTAACCCAAGGCAGAAAATCATCAGCCTGTATGCCTTTCACAGCATTTGATGACAAAATGGTTTGTGGCTTAGCCATTGTTTAAAGGCCATTCCTCAAATTCCATGTTTACTGTCAGCAGGGTGAGTTGTGGACTCTGTGACTTTAGCTGTTAATGGGCCTAAACACTTCTGCCAACAGATTAAGCTTTGCTGAAACGTTAAGAAAATTGGCCCAAACAGAGATAGGGAGGGCTCTTGTTTAGCTGTTGTTTCATTTGCATGAGAATCATTGTCTGCAGACAATAGCACTTCCATATCGCCCAAAGAGAAGGGCAATTGGGTGAGACTTCAATTTCTGTTAAATGGCAGAAATTGTTTGTTTGTTTGTTTGTTTGTGGAGAGAAAGAAAAATGCTCATTTTCAACTGCAAGGAGGAGTAGATCAGAAGTGAAATCCAACCCCAAACACCTCCAGCTCCTGACGGACTAGGAGCTAACAAGCTGGGATGACACCAAAGGAAAACAAGGATATGAAGTCTTAGGTCTATTTAAAACAATTGCTGCCAGTGGAAGAAAAGGAATAAACAAATTGAGTCTATCTGGGGAAGTTAAAGAATATATATAAATCAAGATGTGTTTGTTATGACTTGTCCTACTAAACTTCACCAGGTGATCAATATCCTTGTGTCGTTCCCACACAAACACCATCACCTGAACCCCCAGGATCAACGTTCAGGACAGGGTTCATTTGATGCTCAGATAACATATATTTTTCCCGTTTCCCCCTCTGTTGTTAAAAAAAAAAAAACCAGCCTGGATCCTCCAATTATTATTTGAATTATAGCAGCACCTGGAGTCACGAGCCAAGATTGCAGCCCCCTCGCAGGAGGCACTGACCAGGAGAATGGTGAGGTGGCTCTCCAGGGAGCTCCTGGACCACAGAGAAAGGGAGTCACGGGGATGGAGAGGGAAGACTTGAGGCCACCATGAGGACTGGGACACGGGGAAGAGAGCCCTGGTACGTCTGTGACCCAGGTGAGTGTGTCTGGCCAGCTGTGACTGCGTGCTCACTGTCTGCAGCGCAAGGAAGGGCAAACGAGCTCAGCACCTCAGAGGCTGTTTTCTGTCTTCTCTGCTGATTAGTGACACAGGATTTAATTCAAACACCACTCGACCTTTCCTTTCTTCAGGAGGTCCTGCTGTTTTCTTCATATATTTTTTTTCCTCTAGACCTAATAGTTTTGGCCATCACTGCTGTTATTGGCGGTTACCTGTGGCTGCTTTAAATGCCACCGGATGTGAGGGGATGTTTACATTTCCCCACTTACATTGTCTTTGAACGGTTCTAAACTTGACTTTGATTAAACATGCTAATAACAAGAGAAGCTCCCTTTTTTATTCTTTTTTTTTTCTTTTTCCTTTTTTTTTTTATGAATGTCACTTGCTCGAGTTGAAAAGACATGCTCTTAATACTCGCTTTTCATCTAAATCAAGAAAGCAACACTAAGCAAAAAAGTATTTAACTGTAGCATATAGGATTGTAAAGATGGTAATCAGGGACACTGGTAATTGAAGCTTTTGGGGGAGAACCTTTCTTCTGAATCCTTCAGTCTGTTTAATAGGATAAAATTAGCTTGAGTGGCTTGGTGTTTGAAGAGGTTATGATATAATTGGAGCTGCCTCCTGGGTTTGCTGCTGGACAAGGCGATCAGGTGGAGACATGGGAGGGCATGGGAACCTCTGAAGTAGAAGACTCAGCTTCTGCCATACTAATTAGCCGAAATTAGCTATGCCAGTTTTCTGCTTGCTTTTGAATTTCCCTGATAATGCTTTTATCGGGAGTGTAAGAGAGGGGATACGGAGACAGGCACCAAGTTCACCGCAGAACGGCAGAAGCGACGGCGACTGCCTCCGACGTGAGGCTCGGGCTCATCGCTGCGAGCCTCGGAGAAGCTGGGAGGGGGGAAACACGGAATGGCATTAGGAAATAACAAATGGAGATCAAGCACAACCCCGGCGGGGACTCCCAAAGTACCGCGGCTTGCGCTCTTGAACACGGAAGTTTACAAAACATCTGTAAGAAATTGATTATCTTGAGGATTATACACGTATTATTTTGAGGGCAACCTCCTCCTCCCCCCTGCCCCCCGAAACCCAGCTTTGCTGTGGAGTGTTTAACCCCAGGTGAAGGGGGTGGTTCTCCTCAAGGCAGAACCAGCTCAGGCATCTTCCTTTGTGCTCCACCATCCGCGAGGCCCGGGAGAGGTGATTTGTGTTTTCTTAGCTGCTGCCATTTTTTAATTTTCACTTCCGACCCCAATTAATCAACTTTAACCATGCAAAGAGATTTGTGGCACATTCACTATAGCTTGCATAAATCTATTTTAATTGAAAAATGTGCGAGGGGGAAAGAAAATAAGGAAGGAGGGGTTTTTTATGATTTCTTTCCATCCTGGGAGGGATGGACCCTGTTGCCAGTGGGTGAGGCAAGTCAGGAGAGGGCTTCTTCAAAGGCATGTTAGAATGCACTTGCACAGATAAAGACAGCTCTGTCCCTGGGGAAGAGCTGATGTTAAGAGAAGATGAAGTTTTTTGCTTCCAGCCTTGGTTTGGAGAGAGGCTTTTTTGGGCCAGAATTGTCCATGTCTCTCATTGCTCATACAGACACTGGACACTGCAGGAACATCCTTCACATCAGCAGTCTGCTCTCCCAGGCACCATAAGGGTCCAGGAGGCCTCCAGTCACTGGATGAAAGTGTGGGGTGAGGTCCTGGAAGATCTGCTGGACAAGCTCAGAGTGTCATGGTTCAGGATCTCCCAGGCAGGAGTATTCTTATGTTTCCCACAAGCCATTTTTCCATCCAGTGCCTTTGATTTCTCCCCATCAGGCTGTCCCAGGAAAGCTTTGGAAAAAACTGTGTGAAATTAGGAGAGGATCTCAACCTCCTTTAAAGAGCAGAGTTTGCAGGGCTCGCCCAGCCCTTGTCTTGGTCGTGGTTTTCCACCACATCTCTTGGGTCACACCAAAGGGTTTTAAACAGACTTGCATCAACTCCACACTTAGAGCCATGGGGAGGGGAGTGGGGAGCTGATCTGAGAGACCATGATGAACAGGGGTGACTTGTCCTCCAGAGGACAATTTCTAGTAAAACTAGACTTGTTGAGGGACATTCTGCATCTCAGCACAAGCAAACTGACCTGAGGGCATTGCACTGTTACTATTCATCACTGCCTGATTTCCATGGAAAATCAATAGGGATATCAGGGTTTAAAAAGTCTGCTAAGCCATTTTATTGTATTTTATCTTATTCTTTCTGGAGAGGTAACTCTCTCAGCTTGCATTTCTAACAACGGCTTTGAGAACTGGATTGGAAAGACCCAGGAAAATGGGTTTACTGCCTCCTTCATTCCCATGTACAGGGGAATTGCCCTTTGGGTCCTCTCTTAGCTGGGGGGAACTCAATCTTCAGTGGAAAACACAGTTCAGATTCTGTTTTTTCAAGGGCAACAAATCATCCAGGGAAAGAGAACGAGCCTTGACTCCCCCTCTTCAGACTCCCACACTGCCACAACGCTTGTCCTGGCTTTTTATCAGACTCAAACACCTGAGCCCCGTAAGCCCTTCAGCTCTGGCACACACCCCTAAAACCCTCACTCGAGTGCCTGCACACAGGCAAGTGCTCCAACAGCTTCATCTCCCATCCCTGGGGGCCCCAAGGCACAACACTGGGTATTACCTGTTCAGCTACTCCTTGTGCTTCATTGAGGGCTGGAGCTGGCAAATGATCCCTCCCAGGAACAGCATCACTCCTGCAACTGAGTCCTCCCCACACAGATCTTGCTTTTAGATCAGTCCACACCATCTCTTTATCTTCACAGGGTTTTCTTTGAAGTGGGTTATGGGCTTCTTCAACTACAGAATAAAGACAGGGAAATTGTTTTTCAAATCTCCTCAGTTCGATATCTGGAGTTTTAAGCTTGCTGCCCTAAACTCTGCAAGGGAAGTATTCTCTTCCTAAAATATATTACAGCCAAATTAGAGTTCTCAGGGCAGAGGGGAGTCATATTTAATTACAGAAATTAGAACCAAGAACTTTTCTGTTTGGTTGGGGTTTTTTGTTGGTTTTTGTTTGTTTGTTTGTTTGTTTTTTGTTTTCTGCCAGACTTTCCTTTTTGGAGCATCATCCTCATTTGATAGAAATATTTAGCTGGTAGAAAAATGAAGCGAACTCTTGAATGACAGACAGTTGAAGAAAGGACTTCAAGCTGTTACCCTTGAAACCAGTGATGAGTTTCCCCTTGACATCACAGGGCACAGTATCCAGCACAGCCCAACTCCACACAGTTTCACTCTGCTGCCAGCAGTGGTTCCTGTTCAGAAAACACAAACAGTTCCCCAGAGGAGATGAGCAGCATGGAAAAAATCTTGTAGAGATTAAAGGCTGGACCAAAGCCCCACCAGGGCCAGTGTGAAGCCTCTCAGAGGTCCCAGTGAGGCGAGAGTCCATCGTCAGTGACCAGACTGACCACCCTGATGCAAATCTAGGGGAAATGTGTTTGAGCACCACTCAGGTCTGACCCAGCCTTGCCCCTGTTTGAGCAGAGAACTTTTGCTCAATTCATGGCACAAAAAGGTTTATCCTTTCAGGACTTTTCTGCTCTTGATTTTGTGCCCAGGAGAGATAAAAGCTGCAGAGCATGAACCAGCTTTTCTGGAGTGGGCAGTGCCTCCAACAGCTCCTCTGACAACAGAGACACTTCTCCTGTGCTTCTTGCTTGTCCTTGCAATGACTCCTGCAAGCCAGGCCTGATTCTATTCAGGCCACACCATAAAGCAATAATCAGTTCAACAGTTTTTGTTTACCCTTCATCTGAACCCAAAACACCCCACAGACGTGCCTGATGTTTGATCTCCAGTGCATGTTTGCCTGGGATGTCCCAGAGCTTGATGGTCTCAGAGGTCTCTTCTATAATAATGGGGTGAAGTCATGGGAAAGAAAGGGAAAAAAGAAAAGGAAAAATATATATGAAAAGTAAATAAAATTAAAAAATCGATGCATTTTTGGCTAAAGACAGAAGCACTCATTGGCAGGAGTGTTTGAACTTGTCCTCCAGGCTGGCCCACAGCTGCAGTTGGGAAGAAGAGATGGGGTTTTGTTTGACAGGCAGGAGCTGCCCCAGGTCCCACCCTCCTCCATTCTCCCAGCACCCCACAAGGCAAAGCCATGTGGATGGAGCTGTTTTCCACAAGATATTTTCTGGCTCGTGCCTCCATCCCTCAGTGTACCCAAGACCCATGAGAGACAGAGGAGGTGCCAGATCCTGCTGCAGATTGCCTCCTGCTCTCTTCCAGGAGCAAGGAATTTCAAGCCCAGGGTGCTGAACCTGTT
>VXAU01003012.1:706534-710078 GCA_013399695.1 Formicarius rufipectus | reverse complement strand
AAAAAAAAAAAAAAAAAAAAAAAAAAAAAAAAAAAAAAAAAAAAAAAAAAAAAAAAAAAAAAAAAAAAAAAAAAAAAGTGAGCAATTCCCGAGCCACACCCCCTCACGCAGCTTCTCATGCCTCTAAAGTTTCGAAAACTCCGGGTATCGGGTTCCCGAGATCGCTGCCCAGGAGGGAGGTGTTTGCTCGGGCCGGGGAGGGGATTTTGCTCCCGTGGTGGCAGAATTGGGCTGCTCTGCTTTTGGGTTATCATGTTATTCGTACTTCCTTTTTTTCACTTTCTATCCTAGGTTTTTTTAAAAAAATATTTCGGTTTTAAAGAATGTAATATAAGTATATAAAATATAAAGAATATTTTTGTTTTAAAAGGCGCTAACTATGGTGCTTGTTGCTTGTCTTTTGAGTTCAGTGGCATCTCAGGGCCCTGCCCTTCCCTTCCCTTCCCTCCCTTCCCGTTTACCCATTTTTCAACACACCAGATCCTTTCCCACTGAAAGCTGACATCTGGTTTTCCATCTCCCTGAGCCCAGCAGTGTTGCTGCTCCAAGACTCAGCTGCTGGGACACATATAGACAGCAAACATTTACATTCAGCATGTCTAACATCATCTGGGACTTAAACCCAGGATGTTGGTGATGCATAGAGATAGATATTTAGTCACATCAAAGCTATTTGCTAATTGCAGACACTTCATTCTTGTTTAATGTTTCATGTGCAAGATTAGTTGGTTGATTTAATTGGTTCAGCAAAACTTGTGTTTTAAGGCAAAACCTTAGTTAAGACATAATGTATTCCCTTATGGAAAATTCCTATAAAACTCAATACATCAGAAGTCAGTTTTTGCTCTGTAATTCTGGGTTTGGTTCTTCAGTCAGTCTGCCTACAGAATTGAAAACTACACTTTTTTCTGGAAATTCTAGCATTTAGTAGCTATTCAGCAAGGTATTAAATCTTGTAGGACTGTTACAGATAAAAAAATATATAGGACAGGGTTATAATTGTCATCTATATTTTAGATGGGTTTGTATTATACTAATGTATTTGTAATATATAAATAGGTTTGTAATTGAAATTGATGCATAAAAGGATAAAAAGGGATGTCAGGGTGCAATTTATGTGGTTCATATAAAGTCTATGTCCAGGACTGCATGTCTACATGAATATGTTGAATTTATGTGCACACGTATCTGTTCAGATGTGTGTCTGTGTGACACACGTGTGATGTAAATGTTTACACTCGGTGTGTACATGTGTGTTCCTGTGTTTATGTTACCATACAACCTAAAACCTACCTGTTCAGTACAGATTGCACAGGACATCCATTCAGACTCAGCATTTCACCAGAAAACACCCCAAATCTTTGCCAATCTTTCCAGCAGGCACTGCCCAACCTCCGGGGAAGAGCCAAATTTCACATCCTGGTCCCACACGAGAGAGAACAACTAATTCAGCCTCAGCACAGGAGTCAACCCTGAGCACTGGAACACACAGCTGAGCTGCCCCACAATGGCTGGGGATTTCCTTTGTGCATTTTTTCCTGAAAGGCTTCAGGTTTTGAACTCCTTTTGCTGCCACAGGAACACTTCTGAAGCCCAAAGCCACTGCCTTGTTTGCATGTCTGTATATGAATATTAAAATGCTGAGTACATGGACCATCAAAAGTTTGTTTAGCTTGAAGTTGGAGATTTGTTTTGCTCAGAATTGAGTCTCTTGATATTTGGCTGATCTCTTTGTACTGGCTTTTATCTTAATTGCTTTTTAAACTATAATTATGGTGCCACATCCTCATGGCTATAACACCACTGTAGTTTAAGTTGAGCTTGTTTCCATTGCAACGTCTATTTTAAGTGTGGGGTTGTTTGTTTTTTCTTTAATTCAGATGTAAAATTTACATACTGCAGCCATGCAACTTGGCAAACAAAGTCCGAGTCAGGGAGAAAATCCCCTTTTTTATATAATATTTGAGAAAATAAAATCGTTTGCCGAATATTAAAACAGAGAAAAAATAATTAAGTCAGTTCTTTCCAATGTTGGAATTATAAAAGAGGAAATATGCTGTGTTTAAACCCCCAGCTGAAATTTTGCATGCCATTACCCCACAAATAGAGACTCACAAGTACGAGTATTTTAATGTGTGTATACCAAAGCCATATTGACACTGCAGACTATCACTGCTCCTTAAGGAAATGTCATGGGCTTTTCTTTCTTGTTTGAACGAGCTGTGAATTTATAATTCTTTCAGCCAGTTGGTTTTAATAAGGTATTGCTCAGTTATTCCCATTTAAACCGTTCTCTTAAGTACCTATTTAAAAACTAAACCACATCAATCCATCAGGCCAGTAACACAGCCCAGCTTTTAAGAAGTCCACATAGGGCTCTTAGCACGGTGTCCTACCAACCCTAATCCCCCTCCCTGCAGTAACATTTCTGCCTTTGCTTCGTTTGGAAGGAAGAAAAGCGACAGCCACTGTTTTGTGGCCTCCCTTTCTCCACTCAAACATAGGCAAATAGCATCAGGACTGTGTCCTAGGTGGGTGAAGGAGGGAGGCATTGCATGTCACCTGCCCACTTCCACTGTTATTAGTCCCACTGGTGCACAAAACACATGATTTCTGCAGAAGTCTGGGGGTAAAATAAGATTTATCCCTCTATAGGGCTTGGGGATGGGTCTTTATCACCTTACCACATGAGAATAATGTCCTATAATGAAGAACTAGACCCTTTACATACAAGCACACTTAATATTGCATTTCCCTGGGTGCTCCCGTCCCAGTTTTATTGAGAAAGTGGGATCTGTTTGACTCATGTCATGTTAGGGGCCAGATCAGTTATAAGCAAACAAAGGCTGTTCCTATTTTTAATCTTCTCACAGCACTCATTTTAGGTCATTTTACAACCAAAGGTTACTCCCTATAGAGATTTTTAATTTTCTGCCTTAAACCACGTTTAAAAAAATGGAATAACAACAAATATCCCAGGAGCAGAAGCAAAGGAACAAACTCATGTTGCTCACAGTCTGCTCAGGGCGAGATGACAACAAATTCACCACTGCTCTGCTTTCCCTCCACCAGAAAATCCCTCTGAGCAGCTGTTTCCTCCCCCAGCCTTGATTTTCTGTCCCTCTTTCTGCGTAAACAACGTGACTTTCTGGGGAGGGAAAAGGTGCCTTTCCTGGAAATGGGTGAAAAACTCCCCTGCTGGAGACACTGTCCCCATCTCCTCACACTGCTGCCACAGCAGATGACCAAGACCTGAAACCTTCCCAACAATGTATACCCGGACCCGCTGTCACTCCATAACTCTCCCAGCCATTTCCAACCCCCTGATATTCCACACAACCCCCCCACCACCTCCCTCCCCAACAAGCACCTCCTTTGTGCTCCGCTCAAGGTTTTTCTGAAGTGAGACAATCTTTCCCATTTTTTTGTCTTCTGTCTGCATCAAAGTTAGGACTTTGTTAGGGATTCGTGCTATCGGCATCTGTTACCTCTTTTTCTCAGGGGCTAAGGAGGAGGCTGCTGCAAGGCTGAAAAAGGCTCTCAT
>VXAU01003012.1:674034-701534 GCA_013399695.1 Formicarius rufipectus | reverse complement strand
TCGAGACTTGGACTTTAATTCAACTTCCAGAGACACACACAGCCCGTTTTAACCAGTCAATCGCTGCTATGAATCTAATCACAAGGTAAAACATTCCCGGGAACTGCCTTACGGAGCACTAATTACAGATGAAACCAGCCCGAGCCTTGGGGGAAAAAAAGGCATAAAGAGGCAAAGCCACAGTGGTTTCCCAGTTCAGGGCAGGCAGTGCAACTAAGGAGAGATCCAACAAGTGCCAGAACTAAAGAGCAAAATTAAGATTTAAAGTCTGGTATATTTTGTTATTTGACAAGGCTCAATAGCTTTTCAATGAGCTCTGATCAACAGCATCTAAACCATATATTGCCATCAGATCCTCCTGACTATCTCAGCAGCCACCTACACCAGCACAAATGCACTTGATCTTGCTATGTGACTCAAAGGCATTTGCAACTTAGTACTTGCAATTTAAATCCACTGTAGAGACCAACTTGCAATACTTTTAAAGGGCTCTAATCTCTCTGGTTCCAGTTTGAGACCAAGAGGCAACTCACATCATCAGCACTGACTTTATATTGTATGCTTAGACAACAGAAATGGATTTCCAGAGGGTTTAATTTATCAATATCTAGTCTTTCTGGGAAACATTAGTTTGCATAGGAAAAGGGGTTAAAAGAAGGTTTAAATGATGTCTCTAATATTTCCTGAAAACTTTGTACGAAAATATTCTATGCCACCAAAATCCATTAAATATGCAAACTTTAATATACATTCCTCAGTAACAAATGTACAGTTAGATAACACATAAAGAATTATGAATGACTAATTATATTTTGCATATTTACAGCAAAGACAATTAGCAAATAGCTTTTATATGCAAAATAAATGAAAAAGTAATTAAGATGCACTAACTAGAGCAGCAATATCAAGTCTGTTGTCTTGTGATTCATTCCTAACAAACATAATAATTATGCATTCATTGTCATATAATTAAAACAGCTCTGTCCTTTAGAAAACTGGTTATTTACTGTATAATAACCTGAAGAGTGGCAGAAGTTCCTCATAATGGTGAGAAGGATAATTAAATATTTCTTCCTGGTGTCTGCTAACTCAGTTGAGTTTATTATCTTAAACTTGTGCGAGAAAACATTTCCTCTGCAGTTTCAAAAGCTCACCTGGTCCCTGCTGGGAAGTTATGTCTTTGCCATGCCCCACTCCCAAGCCAACTGGCCAAAACCTCCCTGGGTGCTGTCCAAATGGGAACAGCATTAAAACCCATTCCAAGAAGGGAAAGCCCAGAGGTCAGCTTAGGGAGGATGGGAACGCTCTAGTTTGGGCCAGGGTGTCCCTTCTCCTCCGTGCTGTGACCTTGGTTGAACTTCATTGGTGTCCTTGCCAGAGATGGACACATGTTTCATTTTGTGCATGGAGAACACCAAATCATATCAAACCAATCAATCACAAAATGGCCTGGGCTGGACATGAATGCACGTGCAGAGCCCCATCCTTGTAGGACCAGAGAGTCATTCATCCCACACCTCAGCTCCCCAGCTGCAACACAGGCATCACCACACCTCCCCTCTCTGTCTTTTCCCGTTCCCTCCATTCCCCAGCTCTTATTGTATCTCAATAAAACATAACAAATGACCCAGCCTCAACTGGAACCCTTAATCACTACCAAACAAAACATTAATATCCAGCACTGTAAGCCGTCTTTGTAATACTAATATCATCACGCACTTCTTTTTTTATTTTTTGTCTTAAAATTCCCTTTTCCCATAAACCCTGACCCCGTCGAGCTGCAGTGGAGGGAAAACAAAGTAATTGCTTGGCTGCACGTAGGGCTGGCCTGGATCAGTAATCGGATTTCCAGGGACTCAGTAGGTAAGGGGCAGGGCAGGAGGAGCCGGGTTCACCTACGCAAGCTGGGACGGAAGGACTTAGCTCGTGCTGCTGCTCAGACTTCATCCTCCTCTCCAAGCCCCTGGCATGGGTTCTTGCTGCTGTCCCAGCCACTCCCTTGCCCAGGAAAGAAAGGGGTATCCACTCCTTTCAATGTTTCTCTACAAAGTGGCCTTTCCTCTTATTTATGATCTGGGCAGAACCAAACGGTTTTTGCTTGTGGGAGGGGAATCCCAGGCACGGAAGGGGCTTCATGGTAAAAGGAGAGGACTCAGGACCAGCCCCGCACATCCTTGTGCAGAGGGATCCAGGATGGGTTTTATTCCCTTTGGTCCTCACCACCAGGTATTTGGGGTATCCTGATGTCCACCCTGAAGGGGTGGGGCAGCCGAGCCCTGCTGTGGAACACCCAGGAGGAAAGAAATGAAAGGACAGCAGCTCGCAGGCACACTGGAAATAGCACAGTGCTTGTCACGCAGTGCCCTCCGGAAGGCAGGGGATTTTTGCACAGATTTCTTAATACTCCCAGAGGGAAAAAAAAATACAGTCCTTTTAGGCTTTGTTACACAATTTATTTACTCAGACTTCCTCATCTGCTCGTTTCCATGTCAAGAATGCGGTGGGACTTCACCCGACCTACATGGAGGGACCTCCTGGGCAGTGTGATATATTTCTCTAAAGAGTACTAGGTATCCTGTGATGCTCAAGTCCCACATGGTCCTCATCCCACCCTATTTCTAATTCAGCATTTATATTTTCTACTAAATCCTGCAGACATTTCAGGTCCTTTAGGACACACTGGCACTCCCCAGGGGTGACCTGTTGCTTAGGTGGATTTCTCAGCAGCTCTCTTTCTCTGTTACCCCATTTGAAACAACCTTAAAAGTGATTTGTACCTCTCCTGAGCAACCAGGATTTACTCACCTCCTGTATAGTCAATATCTAGGCCATCGCTCGAGTCAGGTAAGGATGGGGAGCAAATATGCATAAGGACAGGCAAATCACCTGTGATTCCTATGAAATCCTGACCCATTTTCCCAGTCCTGCAAACCACTTCCAGCACATACGGAGCACTGGGGAGCACTAGCCATCCTAAGGGGTGCAATAGCCATCCACAGGGGAGCATGACCCACCCTCCAGAGACTGTGAGCTCCCCAGAGCCTACAAGGTGTCAGGATACAGCAGCTCTGTGCCCAGCTCTGTACAGAGCTGTCAGGATGACAGACTTAACCTCCCTCTGTCCCTGTTTACCCAAAGTAAGAAGATTGTAAGGCTTAGTTAATGTTTGTAAGTGCCTCAGGGTTTTTATACGATAGGCGCTATGTACATGCAAGTGTATTATAATACATGTCATAAGAAGAATTAATAAAGCATAATGTATTAATTTAAAGGTAGCAGACACTCGTGCATGATAGCCTTTCTAGCTGCTTCTTTACAGGCACCCAGAAAATGGCATTTAAGTTAAAATCAGGTTAAATTAAAATAATGTAGTCAATCACTGCTGGATAGAGAGTCAGTAAATATCAATTATATAAAACGAGCCACCACGACGAACTTTGATAAAACCAGATGGCAGCAAAAGGACCCTTGGAGAGAGAGATATGACCTGTATTCAATTCAGAAGATATTCTGTTCTTTTTGGAAACCTAGTTTTTGTTTTGAGCACCTCTGTTTTGTCGGGGATCCCAGAAGCAGCTGGGCACAAAAGCAGAAGGGTGGTTATTTTGTCTCAGAACTTTGGTGACAAAGAGTGTGAGCCCTCAGGAGAGAACCAGGGGGCTTATCTGAAATCAAGGTGAGAATAAAAAGCCTTTAAGCATTCCCAAAAATAGAGGTATCTATGTGTTTTAAGTACTGGGAGAAAGTAAAGCATAGGCAAGCGAAGGTGGAAATTTCATCATAGACCTGGTCAGTGAGGGGTGGCACTAAAGCAATGCTGGCTCCAAGAATTAGGATGGACTGGAACATGCTGGTGGCCTGGATTCAGGAAAGTGGTGATGTACAAGCACAGCTTCAAGTGCTGGAGGATCCCTTGGAGATCTCGGGGACCTCACTGGTACTTACAGAGACACGTGCTCACAGAGGCCAGCTCCCTGTTCCAGCTTTTTCTTTAAACTTAAATCAAATCTTAAATCAAAAGCTGCATTTTTTAATTTTTATTTTTTATTTTTACCTTTCCAAGGTGCTGCACCCCCTGCATTTCTCCTCCTGCCTCACAAATCTCCCCTAGCCTTGTCCCCCCAGGCACAACCTCGGCATGGCCACGGGCCAGCAGCCAGGCTTTACCTACAGCACAGGTATATAGAGCCCTGCTCATGGGGAGGGATAAGAGGCCTTTGGTAGAGGAATAAAATGAGCTCTCTATCTCTCTGTAAAAGAAAGAGAGTAAATAAAATTCCAGCAGCTACAAGCAGGCGACATTATACTGTCATAATCCAGAAATGAACACTGATTCTGAAGAAGTCGCTTCTTCAAACTTTAACGCAACAATTAAGTATTCCATTGTCATGGCTCAATTAAATGGTATGGCCTGAGAAAATTGGGGATTGTAAAGTGAGGATGGAATGTGCTTTGATCCTCTTTCCAGGGTTATTGTTTCATTAATAAATGAACATGTCATTTGTCTCACCAGAGGGAGCTCCTGCCCTCCAGGCTTTTTCCCTTTTTTGTTCAGGTTTTATAAAGATGAATTTCCAGTGCTCTGAAATACCATGGATTAGTAGTTAAGCCTGACAGCACTTCGGGGAGTAGTGGGCTTAAAGTGCCTCACACAGGTCTCCAAAGCACTTGTTTACTAATAGAGGAAATCAGCGACCGTCTGCAGCTGCTGATATCGCATTACCATTTGGAAAGACAGTAGCTGAGATAACAAATCACACAGTTTTAATAATTACTCCTGCATTCCAGTTTTTTGTTTCCTGCGTAACTGCAAAGGCTGGATTTCTTCCAAATAAACAGATAAAAACAGTATGGAACTTTTATCTTTTAATGATAATGACAACACATCATGTTTCACTAAAAGTTTCCTGCTGAATTTTTTTCTGATTTCTAGAGTTTCAATAAAATGTAATTATACTTTATAATTCCACTCTTTTAATCTTCACTTCAAAAACTATTCACAGTTAGCAAGTTTGCAAGGCACGGAGAGGGGGTGAGGAGCAGGAGCCGACTTCCCCCACATCGGGCTGTTCATAAATTCTGTCTGGGGGTAAACCTGTCATTGAAACGGCACAAACTGAGCTGCTTTGCATTCAAATTAATACCTAGTTTAATTTGAATATAAAATAGCTCCATTTATGTGGTTATTAAGAAAAAGTAACAAAACCATTTGGCGATGAATGGATGTTTAAGACAGAATACACTTGCAACCTATTTCTTTTCCATTCTTGGGCTTTTTGGTTTTTTCCTCCTTTTTTTAATCCGTTGGGTACTTTGGAATCAGGATGTCTTCATGTCGATAGCTAAGGCTTTAAAACAAAGCAATATCTATAAAACCTGAATGGCTAATACATGCTGTGGGAGTTAAAAACTTCTCATTAACCCAATACTGAATTAGACTTCATGGGTTTTGTTCGAGCACATGTTCCCATCTTGTTCTTTGCTATGCTGAGAGAAAAACCAGCGATGGCAGTCACAACTTTGCTTGCTAAATAATTTTATTGATATATTTAGGAGGGCAGAGAAGAGGAAGAAGAGAGAAACACCACAATTAGACCTTCTTCTTCCCACTCAAAAATGTCCAGACTTAAAGGTAAGGTAAACTTTTCTCACAGCTTTTAGTTTGCTTACCATCAGCCCATGTTCCACTGGGTGATTAAAGAAAGCTTTTTTAAAGCATTACTTCAGAATGATCTTAATTGGTGCAAGGTTGAGCCCTTTCTAGGAGGGGAGGGAAAAGGTTGAATAGCCTTTTCAAGTCACATGAAAGTTTCTAGGATGAATGTACGATAATTAGATTAATAAGTAGCTTAATTTATCACAGCTAAGGATTTCAACAGCCACACATTAGAGCAAGAAAAAAAAGATTAGTGTGATTCCAGTTTGTAAAAAATTGTACTGAAACTTGATTAACCTTAAATACAAAGTGCCTTTCTTTTTTTGTGTGTAAATTCAGTAGTTAAGGGGGGAAAAAAACACTAAAATAATCAGGAGAGTCCTGTTTCACTCCTTTGTGTTCAGTAGCTAATGAGAGATATCGGGGTTGTACAAAACAACTTTTCCCTGCGAGGTTATTCTTCCTAGAACAGCGATTTAAAGGAAATCCACGATCCCTACCACTGCTGCGGACCCTGAAGATCTGTGTGAGGCACGAGATAACATGTGCAGGGGTTAAAAATGCCTCCAGAATCAGCTGTGTTCATTTAGAAATAAGGGGGAAAGGAAGCAGCAGGAAAGTGGGTGAAATATAAATTCTAGTATAATACAAAGTTGCATTCACCTGAGTGACCGTAATGCAAGAGGGCTGAGAAGGGTGCCAGGCGGAGGACTGGGAAACAACTGGAGGCCAAACTAACGAGGAGGGTGCAATTTGGGATGACAATTAGCCAGGCAATGTTTGCTCATGCCAAGCACAACCTCTACAACGCAACATCACTTTGGCAGCGCCGGTATCAGCCTAAAATCAAACGTGGCAAACAGCAGAGCAGAGCAACTCGATGCTAAAAATCCACACTCCCGGGTGGGAGATTTGTGGGAAATACTGCCAGGGCATCCAGCTTTCCCCTCACCACCATTCCTGCTCCTTTGCAGGGCAATCCCTTCCTAGAGAGCGAAATCTGCTGGGGCTGTTTGATGTTGCCATCGGCCGCCGAGGTTGCTTTCGGAGGTGTCATTATTTATCAGCGCTAACGTCAGATTTCATTAAGCTGATTCCTTAACACTTGCACCGAGGAGGACAAAAATTCCCAGTGTTTTGCTTTAAGCTGGCTGGTACCGGGGCCAGCAGAGCCCATGGAATGTTCTGGAGGGAGGTGGTGTGGTCCCTGTCAACACCCAGCAGCCATCGTCATTTTGAGGAGGTCTAATGAGGTGTGGGTTTGCGATTCCCTGCCCTGAACCCCTCTTGGAAAAGGGGGTCACAAGGGGAAAGGTTGGTTCATATTCGTAGGAAGGAAACCACAAATGAAACTCCTAAAGGTTCAAAAAAAAATTATTATTAAATAAATAAAAAAACCCACACCTTACTGAAATGAGACAGGAAAATGGTTTCTTTAATTTTATCTCACACTTCAGAGATGACTCAGAGCACTAACGAAAGGGAGTGTAATTATAGCCCAGATAGGGCCTCTTGCACACGCAGGAACGTGGGGAAGGTGAATGCTGGCAAAGGGAGATCACACAAATCAAAGTGGCTGAGGGCACTCGTGCATCGGTCTGCTTGATCAGATTGATAACTGTAACCAGTAGCTTAGGAGAATCGATTTCCACTGCCGGGGATCTCTCTGGATGCTCTCATCTTTTCTTCTGTTTACATGAAAGTGAAGCTTTAAAGAGGTTTTATCATCTACTGGTGAATATGACACACAGTTACAAACAGAATCTTTTTTTAATCTCAGAATGGGAAATTTAAGCGGGGCAGTGGTTCGCTTTAATTATGTACATTGAACAAATTTGAAGAGATGAGAAGAAACTTGCTTTTCAGCCCACTGAACCCAAGTGCTTGCCTGTAATCTAAAATGGATATCTAATTATTGTTTAACATTATTTATTTAGGAGGAGTTACGACCTCTAATTTGCCTTTAAATGATTAATTTAGTGTTTAAATAAAGCTCCTTTTATTTAATAATGTTTTCTTTAACCAGTCTTCACTAATGTCAATAAACTCTTTGTTTAACCTTCTTAAAGGAAACATTTCCTCAGCTCTGAGACAATTATGAATTACCAAAACCCATATAGAAAAATGAGCTAAGTAATTATCTAATATTATTGCAGTGTGCTTAAGAAGGGAATATTCCACACCAATAACATAAGACAAGGGAGACGAAACAAGCTTTTCTAAATATTGAGTATTTTAAGCAGTCTGCCTCTTTTTGAGGGGATAAGGCAGCACAGAAATAGCCCAAAGTGCTAATAGCTTGGCTAAATAAATTCTTCCACTTCCATTAGCATCCTAAAAAGGTTCTTGGTTTGGGTTCCAGGCGCAAACAAAGCAGCACAAATATCCGTGTGCTGTATGTAGAGACACGGTCAGACGAAATGCAGGTGCCCTCCTCCTGTCCCCAGCCCTCAGCAGGGCACCCTCACCTATGGCCAGGGTGACTTTGCACCACAATGGTGCTCTCTTGATGTCCAGGACCAGAGAGAACGAGCTCAGACACGGAGCAAGGGACCACCAGTCACATCCCTGAACTCTGCTCCAGACCTTTGGCTGTTTTATGGAGCAGACTCCCACCACACATCACATTAGATATACTGGCCACTGATTTTTAAAACAAGGGTCTTCTGCAAGTCATAAAATCATAGAATAAACTGACTTGGAAGGAAGCTTTAGAGATCATCCATTCCAACTGCCCTGCAATGAGCGGGGACAAGTGTGACTGCTGTGTATTAACTGTGGAGCACCATTTCCACATAATAAATTGTATGTGTGATAATGCTTTCCTGGTCTTGCTTAGATCCTCTTACTTTGCTCTGAAGTGTGCTGGAGCTGGGAAGATCACTGGAAAAATGAGGCAGCACAAACAAATCAAAATTGATGTCTGAGAGGCCAGAGAGTGGCAGGAGGTGAGTGATGGAAAAGAAAAAAGGAGAGACGGAGCTTCCAGCAGGACTCAAAAACAGAAAAACCAGGAGTGAGAGAAAGTGGGAAGTAAAAGTAAGGAAAGACCCATTGCCCAGAGACACTGTGGCTGACCCATCCCTGGAATTGTTTAAAAGCAGCCTGGATGGGGCCTTGAGCAAACTGGTCCTTAGAGTCCCTTCCAACCCCATCATTCTGTCATTCTATGATTCCATGATTTAGAGACTGCAAAATATCCAAGGACTGAAGTTCACTGGATCACAGAAGTGTTGGCAGGGCTGCCTAAGAGCAGCTCAGGCTGCCCAAGATCATGTCCAGCCTGGTTTTGAGCATCTCCACAGATGCAGATTCCACAGCCTCTCTGGGCGGTCTGATCCAATGGTCAATCACCCTCATGGCAAAACAGGTTGTCTCATGATCAGACTGAGCTTCCTGTGCTCACACATGGGATGAAATTCCAATCTTGGGCTTGGCTTATTATTGACCCAAAATCTCACTGTGGGCGCTGAGAAACATCCCCCACGAGTGGGAGGGAGACAGGTTCAATGTCACAGGGGGAGCAAAGCCTGAAGCTGCTCAGGAGTGGGGGGAGATCACTGGGGTGGAAACACCTCTCTCTTGAAGTTACAGCCTGGATAAACATCCTAAATGGGAAAAAAAAAGGATGGAGAAACAGGACAGAAACTGAGGAGGGAAAGAATTGCAGCAAGCTCTCAGAAGAGAGCAGCAAGTGTTAAGAAGAGGTATGAGTTCCAGCCAAGCATTAGAATCATTGAATTATTAAGGCTGGAAAAGACTTCCAAGATCATCAAGTTCAAATTTTATTAGTAGCAGAGCTACAGGAGAGACTGTGGGAGAAATGTCTGGCCTTCCTTTAACCACACTGGTTACCACATGCAGTGGTGGAGGTCTGAATAGAGCTGAGGTTGTTTCCAACTTGGGAAAGGAGTTGAGCTGAAAGGGTCCACACTTTTCAAAACCCTTCTCCTGTACAGCAAAAGCAGCAGCAGAGTATGCAGAGGGAGGGTTCTGTGCAGTTACTTCTTCCAGGTCTTGTTGAAAATCCCAGGAAGAAGGGGAGAGAGTGTCCAGATTGGACTCATGAGGACTGAGCAAGAGTGAAGGGCCAGCAGGAAACCCACAGCATTGCAGATGTACAGGGAAAACTATCTGCCTGCCAGAGACTGAAGGGTCACCCAGGGGTATTGCCACTCACTATTCTTGCTCCCTAGCACCTGAAAACACCCAGCATATCCCTGCTCTGCTCTCAGCATCTCCCTGCCCTGGCACAAAAGATGACTTATTTTTTTCTATTTTTTTTTCAATTAATTTTACAGCTGTGTTTTGTTAGAGGGTGAAAGAGCTTTTAAGTATTTCCTGAAGTTTGCACATTACAGTTTCTATTTTTTCCCCAACCATACAGGCTAAGACCTCATCTGAGTTCTGGATGCATAAAACAAGCAAAATCTCTAATCAATTATCCTTATTCCATATCTAGAATGCCACACTGGGATGATCAATTTCCTGCTGATTTGGTAGGAGAAATATCCATGTGATGACCAATTTCCAACTGATTTGGTAGGAGAAATATCCATGACTGGCTTATTCCTTCTCAACCACCTTGTCCTGACACTTGTTGTACCTCATCCTCTGAGAACTCAGAGCACCTGAGATCTCACAGCGACAGAGCCCAGCTGATGCCATCAGCACAACCAGGGGTCTCTTTTAACACTCACCCCAAAGCTGATCTCTGTGTAAGTGGTGATTTGGATGCACAAAGTGAACGAGGATGGCCTGGAAGACACCCTAAAGTCTCTTCCAAAGCGAGCAGGTTTGGATGAGCTGCCACCGTGACACTGCCTGGACCAGCACATAATGGAGTGAAGATTTGAATCCTGCCTTCAGCTTTGGTTCTCCATGTAGGCTTCTCTTTCCGGGGAATACAGCTGCACCCACCAGTCCAGATGTTTCAGGAGGCACAAGGCTCCCACAGCCTCTATGAGAAAGGTGAATGAAAGGACAGTGAGCAGCCACACGTCTGAAAACCTTCAGACCATAGCCCACCACGAAGTGTTTCCTCTGACATGAGATAGGAAGCACAGCACAACCTCAGCTGGGTCCCAGGTAGATGGGCAGGTGTGCTTGCCCCCAGGGGGCATGAGGACATGCCACCCCCTCCTGAACACAGCCTGTTAAAGAGGGATCTCCTTTTAAAGAGCTGTTTACCTCGGGGCTGCTGACTCCAGGAAGGGCCAGCTGCTCCTTACGGGTCAACAAGCGCCTGGTTAAAAGGTCCTGCCCCACCCTGGATGCAGTAGCAACAAGTCCCTCAGGACCTGCTTGGCAGCACAAAAACATGCAGACCTGACCCACAACATCCACTGGAGTCCTCCTAAGGTTAGAAGATGACATGGCTTGTCCCAGCACACATGGGAGGAATTTTCCCAAGAAACGCCCAAAAACCTCTGCTGTGTCACAGAGAAGACAAATCCTCCCTGTCAGCCTCTGCACAATGCTCAAATAGGGATAGGATGCAGCCAAACTTTGATTTTTATTATTACTTTAAAATATGGTATTGTGACTTTTTTGAATGCTAGACAGGCAGGAATAAAGCAAAGGATTTCTTGCATCCACCAGCTCTTTGTACAGGACCTGCACTGCTCTCTGAACTGCTAGAGAACCTTACTAACCAAAAAACAAACAAGTAAAAATTTACAAACATAGTTAAAAACTACTGGTTGGAAAACAAAGAAACCTACTGGTTGATTAACCTATTTTGCTTCTTTCCCTTCTGCCTGGTTTTAATCAGCCCTGCAAAATTCCTGCTGCCTGCATCAATGGGAATATGTAATATTGTTTGATGAATGAATAAAATATCAGGCAGGAAGTGTCTTGTTTGTCTGTGTCTTCATTATCCCCTTCCCCATTACAGAGTTACTGCTTGGCCTATGTGACTGGACCAGTGGATTCTTCTTCCTGGTCACTCCCTGTTTGATTTGTACTCACAGCTGGAAGCCCTGAACATAGGTTAAGATTGAAGGTGTTTGATGATATACAAATAAAAAATAAAAAGAGAATCTCTCCAGAATAAATTCAGATTTTTGCTAGATTTACTA
Source organism: Formicarius rufipectus (assembly GCA_013399695.1). Taxonomy (NCBI): domain Eukaryota; kingdom Metazoa; phylum Chordata; class Aves; order Passeriformes; family Formicariidae; genus Formicarius; species Formicarius rufipectus. Next base: position 689,798 of record VXAU01003012.1, on the reverse strand, counting down.
TTCCCAGAACATCTTTCCTTCCAACTCATTTCTAACTCACAAGAAACTCCTGGAAGCCAGAAAAAAAACACTCTCCCTCAGCCTGTTTTTGTTTTGCTCTCATGTTTGTTTTCATCTTAACATTAATTGCCCCATAATGTCTGTTCGATTTTATCAATTAGCCTTTGCAGTGGGAAAATATTTTAGTGCCTAATACAGCGTAATGATTTTTTTTCCCTATTTGCCAAGGGGGTTATTAATAAATGTCCCCACTGGGGTTAGAACTCTGGTGCTCTGGTGTTTGCTTTAGGGGGAATGAGGGATTGGAGGAAAATCCTAACCAAACGGAGCTATAATTAGAGGGAAAGCAGCTGCAATTAGAAGTATATGTTCAATGACACCCCCAGCACTCAGGGACAAACCTCCCCTCGACTCGGGCAGGGGTGGCATCAGAGGCTCTGATGCTGAAAAAAAGGGGGAAAGCTCTTGGTATTCTTGTTTTTCCAGGTGTTGCATCCCAGATTTGCACTGCCTGCTCAGCATATTTCTCCAAGGAAGGCTGAAAAAACGAGGAGGGCATTTTCAGCAGAGGAGTGCTGGCTTGGCAAAGCCAACAGCAGAGTCCTCTGAGCTGGGATTTTACCCTGATCTCTCACTTCTCACTATTTATTTAGCCTGAACTGCTGCCACCAGCTCTGCTGGGCTCTCTGGGCAGCTGCCAGCCAAGCAGCCCCTTCAAATGACACATCTCTGTGCACATCAGACATCCACGTCATGTCCCATGGAGTCCCCTCCTGCAGGTACTCCACGGCTGGATGGCAAAGCCTGGCAGACCTTGTTCTCCTCCCTGCTGCCTCAACAGACCTTGTTCACAAAGAGAATAAACAGACATTGTCCCTTTGGCTTTCCTGTCTGTTACAAATTCTCCATCGCTGGGAAATGAAACAGCTCATAGGCCATCCCAGCAAAATTCAATCCTGTCATCAGACACAACTTTCTGGAAAGCCAAACTGGAAGGAATTCTGCAGTCTGTCGAGAATTCAGGCTGAGTTAAAATATTAGGGCTTGATTTTATCAATTAGCCCAACAAGAAGTTTAACAATAAGCAGCAAGGACACATACAGAACTAGAAACTGCAGCAGATGTGCAATACTGCTTAATATGGCTTTTAGCTTAATTCATCTCATTGCAGAAATCTGTAATTCCCATGCTTTGGTTTCTGAACAACAGCTACTGATGTAACCTTTTGTCTTTCCCTGGGTTTTTTGGTCAAAACAATAATTAAAAAAACCCTCAAACCCTAAATAATTACTATTATAGCACTATTAGCTTTGAGGATTTAAAGCTTTGCTTCTCTCACAGCAGAGCTTGGAAGTAATAGAACATACTCTGGAAAAACCTGGCCGTGTCCTTGCAAGTCTCTGCAGGGCTTCTGGTATTGGGGTCCCATACAGAGGCCCCATATCTGGTAGGAAACACGTTGTTCCAACATAAACCGACTGGCTGCAGGGGTCGTGTTTGAGAGGCAGTGGTAGGACACAAGGGCATGGAATGAAACTGTGTCAGGGAGGTTTAGGGTGAACATCAGGAAAAACTTCTTTTCCCAAAGGGTGGTTGGGCACTGAACAGGCTCCCCAGTGCAGTGGTCATGACCCCAAGGCTGCCAGAGCTCAAAGAACATTTGGACAACACTCTCAGGGACAGGGTAGGATTGTTGGGATCATCCTGTGCGGGGCTAGGAGTTGGATTTGAAGATCCTTGTGGGTCTATTCCAACTCAGGTTATTCTATTCTATTCTATTCTATTCTATTCTATTCTATTCTATTCTATTCCACTCATGATACCTCCCCACTCCATCCCACCTGCAGAAAACAGACAGAAAGCAGCAGTAAAATGCAAGGATGTCTCACACTCCACCACCTGCACATGATACAGGTGGACCATCATAGAGGTGGATCCACAAGAAAGCACATTTCCCTGAACACCCAAAAGATGCAACCACATCCCTGCAGATCACTGAGAACCAGAAAAGGCACCTAAATGAAGATGGGGCTTCTCCAGAACAGCATCTCCTCCAGATCCTGGATGTCTGCGCTTTGAACAGAAGAATAATTCTGGTGCATCCTTGGACTACTGATTTTCTAGTGTGAACAGAGATTAAATTAAGAATTCAGTGACTATTTATATTGAGAAACAACCCGAGATCTGAGTACAATGGCCACTGCTGAACATCCATCCCAGACACACCGTCTATAGGATGGTGTGAGAGAAGCAGGTCCCACCACTATGATTTTTTAAGCAAGGAGCACAGTCTGTGCCAGGTACATGTGTTTTGTTTGTTGTTCCAGCAAAGCATCCAGGAGTTGCACAGAGGAATTGGGAACTGAACCTGCACAGCTCAGCAGCTCAGCAGGTTTTTGTTATAAACCAAATATTTCTGTCCTGAGAAAAGCAAAGGCAATGTTTCCATCGACTTTGGGAGGGCTCAGCTGGTGCCTGCTCTGATTCTTGGCCAGGCATTCACCTCAACTAAATATTTCTTTCTAAATTGCCATCAAATCATCAGTTCTACAGACATTGAACCATTTGGTTACTTTCATTTCTTCCTTATTCTTTGAAGGAGGGGATGGGTGTAATTATGTGTCTTTCCATGGAGTCACAGAATGGTTTGGGTTGGAAGGGTCCAGTTCCAACCCTCTGCCTTGGGCAGGCACACCTTCCACTAGATCAGGTTGCTCCAAATCTCATCCAACCCGGCCTTCAACACTTCCAGGGAATAAACTTCCATGAATGCCTTCAATGATGCATATTCTGTTTGCACACTCCACATGTGTATTCTAGACCTTTCATACTCCAGTTTACAGTTGATTTTAGAAGTTGTTTTTAAGGGATCAGCATTATCCTGGAGATATGTGCACATACACAGGAGTATGTTAGTACCCCTATAGATACACATACACACTCAATAAACACATGTGGCCCTCCGGATCCGACCACAGAGCTCAGCACTGTGCCCTTTCCCCACTGTACCTCAGGGTCTAAAATGAGGCTTTTTTAAAGCTACTTTTATTACCTTGCCACCACCAGGAACAGCCCAACCTCTTTGACACAGATGTTAATTTTCACTTGCAGCTGTGGCAATTAGAAAGTGTACTTAATAGAGTGTCATGTTAATTGTTGCAGAGTTAACCAATTTCTCCGTTTAATTGTCAATTGATTAACCTATTGAAATGGTAAGTGACTCAGTTTCCTTCCAGAACAAACAGCAGCCACATATTGTAGCTTCATCCAGCTGGAGGGGGTACTCTGTGATTTGCTCAGCCTCAGTGTGCTGGTATTTTTCTACACCTCCCTGAGCTTTTAATTAGATGAGCCAATTTTACATGTATTTGTCTGCTGGAAAGGTTATCCGTGCTGGAGCTGACCTGCAGAGACAAGGTTGAGCCTAGCAGTCTTAATAGAAAAGGATTTCAGCTATGACTGCTGTACTTGATTGCATTGTAATGGTAATTAACTTGAGACTTTGCCTCCCTCAATGTTTTTTTGTAGCTTTAACTATGCAATGAGATGTTTCCTCTGTCATATATATGCACTTATTAAGCTCTCATTGGATTCTAATATGCATGCAAATAGTCAAGAGTTTCTTAAGGCTAATACTACGCTATGTAGATTGTAGTGCCATTAAGTCACTACAAAGATGTAGCCTGCAGCAAACTTATAAGTTGGGTTTTTTTTTTCCTTTCCTTTCTCCTCCAGCATATGTGAGGGTTTGATTTTCCATTTTTGTACTTCTTCCCAACCTAAAGAAGAAAAAACTCCCTCCACATACTTTAGCTCCTTTTCATCTGCAGAATTCCATGCACAAGCGCCCGTTTTCACAACTTTTCCTTCCCCGACGAGCCTAAAAAGAGCTCTCGTGTTTTAAAAGGAAGATCCCGATGTCCTTAATTCGGTTTTTCAAGTTGGTTTGTAATCCATCCCCATTCCAAGTCCCTTTCTCCAAGCGGCTCGTTTGAAAGCGCTCGGTATCTCCTGTGTTTCTGCATGTTCTTTTTACAGTACGGCGCTGTCATTTAATTACGAGACAATCCCCCACAACTGAGCAAGCATTTTCATCATTGATAATGTTGGTAGCAGGCAACTGAGACAAAATGATTACAAACCTATGTTGCGCTCAATAGTCCTTTAGAGGATTTCTCTCTTAATAGTCCTGGCTCATTCATCTTTGGTTCAGTACATTTGTTCTTTAAAAAGGGCGTAGATTAGAAGAGTTTCAGGGTAGGTTAATAACTCAACTGAAAATGGCTGCTTGCATTGTCCAAGTCTGTTCCTGCAGTTGCCTGGTGCTTTCTTCAGTTCTTCCACACTGCAGCTTTGGCCCAGTTGGTAAACAGCTTAAGTCCAGACATCTTTTCATTCTCCGGCGCAGCGGATTGAAATAAAAATGCATATAAGTGGCGACTGACTGGCGCTGGGCTGACAATAGCCTGTAACATTATGCAAGGGTATTTACATAGGAATAAGGCCTTGGTAAAGAAGACAGGGGCAATTAATGACTAGGGCCACACATATAAGGAAAGTTTGTCCAATCTTTTCTTCAATAAAGATCTTTTGTAAAGTGCTATGGAAACTCATGGAGGCCCCCAAACAGACTAGGAGAGGTACTTTTGTGGTGAGGTTTCTTTTTTTTTTGTTTCTTTCTTTAAACTTTGAGTTAAAAGGGCCAAATTTTGTAAAGGTTAAATGTAGTTCTTCTGTGGTGGTGAATTTTTACTGTTGTGGTTTTCCTCTCCCCTCCCCCCTTTATTTTTTTCCACAGGATTTGGGTTTGTGTGGCTTTTTCCCTAGGAGAACACATGGAATAAAGAAATAAAATGAATGATGTGCCTAAGCCAGGCAGGATGGTAGAGATGAAGCGTTTGGAGGAGAGCTATGGCAATACTTGACTCCTGCTAACACAGGTTTGGAATTTCACTTCATTTATAAGCACTTAGGGCCTGATTCTGATCTCTCTTATACCTCTTATACCCAGAGCTTACACCCAGGTCTGTTGGGGCTGCCAGAGAGCTTCCCATCAGATGCAAGGCAGGCACCTCCACCATCTGAATACATCTTTTTCCTTCATTTTACCCAGATGGCTTCAGCCTTGAGTGATTTTGACAAACCGAGGAAGCTCCATGCCCTGGCTCCAGGTTGTGGCACCGAAGACGAAGCCCGGTGGGGACATAGCCCAGGGCAGACTTTAACCCCAAGGTTTCATCCTGGCAGATGGGATGCTCTGCCCTGGCTTTGCAGACACAAATAATGAGCCCATTTCCCCTGGAGAGACCAGCCCACATCCACCCCGGGCAAGGATGGCACAAAAGAGTCACAGCTGATGGTTCCTCCTCCACCTGTGAGGACTCGAGTCCATGGGTTTTCACATCTTGACATGGTGTTGGGGCACACCACTTCGGGTCTGAAACCAAACCACAGTAGGGATCCTGAGATCCTCTTCATCAACACTGTGCACTCCTCCAGTGTCTCCTTTTCCCTTCTCAAGAAATCTAAGCCACTGTCCTCTAAGTCTTCTCTGCTCCCATGGAGGTGCTTTGCATGGGCTGCCATGGTACCTCTCTGGATGGCACCTTGAGTAAGCCCACATCAGTTGAGCGACTTTAATTTCAGGCTGATCTGGTGGTGCCTAGTGACTTTGCACTTATTTTAATGACTGTGGGGCGTTGGAGTCTGTAACCTTTTAAACACACTATTCAGAGTGTCTTATCTTTAAAGCAGAGCAGGGATCCTACTCCTCAGTCCATTGCATGTGTCCAAGAAGTCAACTCTTTGGTGAGTACCAATGAGGGAAACCCCACTGATGTCTCCAAGTTCTGCCAAGCGTTACACCACGTCATGATCTGCTACTGAATCCTTTTCCTCTCAGGCAGATTCTTACAGCTGAATTTAACTCCAAGAATAGACATCTCCCAGGACCCCTTGCCATGCCACTTTCTTTCTTCAAAATACTATTTTTAATCAAGTCTCTCATGGAAATTAATTCCTAAAATGCTTGCTGGGTATTGAAGAGAGGGACATGAATGTTACTGACACAAACACGTGGCTCCTACGAGAGGAGGGTGCAAGGAGCAGGGACTGTGTTTCTGCTGCAGCCCTGGAAAGCTGCAGAAATCAATGCTTCATTCAAGGCTATTGATCAGTACTAAATTAATTAGACTTCAAGGCTTATGGCAGTTGATAAGACAACTTGTTAATTTAGTCAATGATAGTGTTTTCCCTAAAGCAGCAAATACCCTCTTTCTCAGAAAAGACATTTCTAGCACTTGCTACCCAACTTTTTTTTTTCTCTCCCCTTCTATTTTATTGAAAAAAAGAAAAAAAATCACTTTATAGTAAAATTAAGATAGAAATTGGACACAGAGCTTCTTCCATTTCCCCCTGTTTGTCTTATTTTACTTCAACATTGAAGCAGGGTGTCGATAACATCTGAAGTAATTTAATAGGATGGCAGCATAACATTTGTCTTCTTCAGCCCCAGCCCATTGACAGGGGAGGTTCTTTGGAAGGTTGGTGGGGAGAGGAGGGAGCAGGGAGAAAATCCACTTTCTGACTGTTGGGTTTTTAATGGCAACCCCAGAGATTTTGCCTTCCTGGCCAAAAGGATGCTCATGGCCCCTGACAAAGGCTGCTGGTCCTGCGAGCGATGAACGAGGCGAAGGTATCCCAGAATACCCTGGACATGGGCTGTACTTCCTGCTGGCTGGGAAGGACAAAAGGACAAAACCAAAGGAGTGCCGGGGTCCCACCACCAGCTCTTGGAGGCACCAGTCTGCCACCAGCAGCACTCCAGCCCTCGGAGAATGCTAATAAGCCACTGAAGAGCTCAGCTTTCCTGCCATAATTCTATAGCGCCGTTGAGGACCCCATAGTGTTCACTAAATAAAGACAACTAATTGAGAATTTTTTGCACATTTTGCTCAGTGGACTTGTTGTTCAGGCGGTTGGTTGGGGAGAATGTCCCCCTACTGACAACAGGGGCTGATTGTTTTGGCAGCCGCCGGGTTAGCGCCATTGCCCAGGTCTGAGGCTGACTTTTGAAGTATGACAAAAATGTTTAATTTGGGAATTTTTTTTTTCACCCCTCCCCCCCCCACCTTAATTATGTGGCTGGGAATTGTTTGGGCTACGTGGAGAATAGGCCATCCAGTGCGTTCACGTGAAAGAAAAAAAAAAAAAAGAAAAAATTAAAAAATTGCTGGCAGAGTTTCTCAGAATAAAACCTTTGGTCTTTCTCTTTCTCTCCTCTGTCTCTCTTCCCCCCACTCCCCATCCCTTTTTATTTTTTTTTACTGTATTTTCTGTGGCGAGGCCGACATTTTTGTGTCTGCAGGTGACACTTTGATTGAAACTAAAATTAATAAATCAGCTGAAAAGCTCACACCTACAGCTCACAGCAGGGCCTTGAAAACACGGTTATAAAGGGAGCTTTATGCCCTTGTGTAAAGAAGGAATAAATTACAGAAGCACTTGTTGCCCTTGGACTCGATTTTGCTTTGCAGGCTGGTATCTTATTTTTGGAGCTTATTGTTAATCAACAGGTTCCTTGTAGGTTTAGCAGGTGACTTTGTTATTAATCTCCTATTTGACCACGATCGCATATTAATGAGGTAGGCTTCTGGATGTGGCTATGTCTCCAGCACCAGGAATTAGTCTGAAAGGTGCACTCTTTACTCAATTGCTCACAGTTAACGATGCTGCAGCCCAAATGCAAAGTAGCATTTTCTACAGCTTGTGTAGCATTAAGAGTGTTTTACTAACATTATGTTCCTCACTGTGCTTTTCTTCTGTTGTATACTTATTTCTTCTCCATGGAGGGCTATTATCAGGCTTACTGGTCCTTCCTTCTCTTTATATTTTGGGGGTCTTTCTTCATTTTTTCATTCCCCTAACAAAATCAAGAAATTATACATAAATGACAAAATGATATCCTTTCTTATTAATGTGCACCTTGGTTTTAATTAAACAATTCCAGAGCGCTTTGGAGTACCATTGGATTTAAATAAAACGCTCGGCTCAACATTTCCCTTCAAAACTAGCTTAATAAATATCATTATAAGGTGCAGGAATTCAACCAGCCCCATTGCACCTTGTATTTTGGGTCTGATTTAAGCTTGGAGCGTGGATACCTATAGGGGTACTTTAAGAACATAAAGAAAAGCCGAGGATTTAAGACTTAAATTTGTAATTACAAGGATCTGCCGAAATACATAATATTATGAGCCAGCCTACAAAACACCCTGGTGGAAACAACAGCTTTGTTGTAATACAGTAATTTCCACATTCCAAGGTACGTGCTCTGCCATAGATGGTTATTATTGGCATTTGCTTTCATAACTTTGAGACGTGTGGTCTACCTCCCAAACAGATACATTTTCCTATTTAAATCAGTGCTGTCAGGCTTATGCCTGCAGATCCCCAGCAATTTCTTTTTTTTTTTTTTTTTAACAAGGTCTCTTACATGCAACAGCATATTTGTGTCAGGTTAGATGTCAGCCTTGAGTTTTAGCCTGAACCGTAAAATATCTGTCTTTTATGGATTAAGGTCAAAGTTATCACGCTACTTTAGCTGGACACTTTGGTATTCCTCTTCTTTCACCTCTTTTAGTTGGGATATATAATTTTTTTTTTTTTTTTTTTTTTAAAAGGAAGTAGAAGGAAAAAAATGTGTTAGATCATATATGTAAGAGCAAAGATATTTCAGGTATTAGTAACACTCACCTCGGGCAGCAAGGGTAGGTGATGGTCCCTTCTGCCATGAAAAAACCTGTAGAAGGAGATGCACAGTCCATATTCAAAGCCATATGTGGAACTTTGAGCTGTATTTTCAGAAATTAAAGTCAGTTTAACCTGCACCCATCACAGGGTGTTCAGTTTGAGACTCTGACAAGGGCTCAGCTAAGCTGGGGAAGACACCCCAAAATGCTGCACTGGAGTGAGGCATCCCCATGGCCAACCAGACACCACTGGTTATGGGGGGCAAACCATGGGGAAAGGATGAAATTCATCTTCAGAGCTTGCAGAACCATGGCCTCGGTGTGGGTGCTGTGAAGGGTCACAGTGAAAGACCCAGAAATATCCTCACAAGCTTAGATCCCACCTAAGGTGCTCCCAAAGGAGGACGTGTCCAACTCATGCCAACACCTGTAAGTCTCCCCAGGATGAGCTAATCAGGCTTGTTTTCAGACATCAATAATTTGACAAGTGAGCTTGTTAAAACCAAAGTGAAGTCTTCCCTATCTCAAGTCCAAAAACTAAAAAATAAAATTACCTTGGAGTTAAAAAAAAGGAAATAGGAAGGTGTTTTTCAGCTCTGAGAACACACAGAGTAATTAGCCCTGACTTTATAATGTGGGTTTCTTTTAAGGAACCACCATTTAAGGGGTTTTATTGGATTATTATTCAGGGATTTTGTGTTGTGGTCTTGTTTTTCAGGGTTCAAGGAAGAGCGAATTTTAACCACACAGGCACAGCCCCCTACAAATCAGGGCTGGTCGTTAAAACGCTGGCAAACCCTTCAGTGAAGTGGTGTTAGCAGGGGCTGCTCTACAGCCTATTTCTAAGGAGGAATCCTTAATGTAACACACATTTGGGAGCCCTTCCCATCCCCAGCCCCCCATCTCCCCACAACTTCTTACAGCACAAGGAGGTTTGAGCTTATTTTGTCTTTTCACAACTTAGCAAGATCAGACACATTTCTGCAATGCATATGCAGATTTTACCTCTTGTTACTTTCTCTAATGAGCTTTCACTTAATCAATTTGACAGTCGCCTTTCTTCCTTTTTGCTTCGTATCCACTAGGAAAGTATTCAGGAAAAAGTGTTAACAGTTTCAAGGGGTATTAGCAAAATGAAATGGTGGCACAGCCAAATTTAGGAAGATCGCAAGTGCTTTAAGAAAAGAAAAAAAAAAAAAAAAGGAAAAAAGAAGTTAAAATGGGGGATGTGGATTTAACAAGAATGTTTGTCTAGGAAATGAACAAGACTGCAGACACCACTTTCATTTCCCCATAAATGATTCAAAAATTATACCAATAATGAGCGGAGAAATCCCAATTTTATGTCATAAATAGAAACAAGCACTTTCCTCGATAACATGTAAACCCTCCGAAAATAAAAATATCCTCTCTAATGAGCTATTGAATGGAGGGTCTAGTTTGAGCCAGTCATAGAGGACAGAGACAGTGGCAGTCCCAGTGATCTACAGAGCCATGGGAAGGTTTCTGCGTAGCCACATCAATCCTATGCACCCAGGTTAGCAAAGGCAGATACATATTTAATTCCTGCGGAAAGGGGTTTCATCTTTCATGGAACAGTTTGGACTCGAAGGCAAATTAAAGACCATCTCATTCCAATCCCCCTGTCATTGGACACCTTCCACTAGCTGAGGTTTCTCTAAGCCCCATTCAACTTAGTCTTGAACACTTGCAGGGGTGGGGCAGCCACAGGTTCTCTGGGTAACCTGTGCCAGGGTCCCACTGCCCTCACAGCCAGTAATTTCTTCCCAATATCCCATCTAACCCTGCCCTCTGGCAGTTTAAAGCCATTCCCCCTTGTCCTGTCCCTCCACGTCTTTGTCCAAAGTCCCTCTCCAGCTCTCTTGGAGCCCCTTTAGCCACTGGAAGGTGAAGTTCCCCCAGGAGTCTTGTCTTTTCCAGGACACACTGAATTTTGTAACATTCACAGGGCCTTGTTACTTAAAATGTACACGCAGAAACAGAAGTCAGTGCTCTGCATGGTATGAAAAACAAATGCAGGCAGGGGAATTACCCCCAAAGAGGAACTGTTGCACGTCTCTGAGTCAGCACTTACACACTCAATGTCATCACTAAGCTGAGGACATCACTCAGGCATTAATTCATAATAGCAAAGTGACAAAGGACTGCTGACACATCCTTATGGACAGGGAACACAAAGCTTTAGCAGGGGCTTTCATGAGAGCTAGAGCTTGCAGGAACATGGCATGGGCAGAAGGAAAACACTCATGGGCAAGTGGTCAGGGGTTCCCTCCAGCTGATAAACCCACTGGAGTACCCTGGCCTGGCCTGGCCTGGCCTGGCTGTTAGAGAAAAATTGCAGAGCCCAGTTTCTACCAACTGAGTCCTTCCATGAAGCCACCAAGTCACTTCACAAATGAGGACCCACAGGATCATGACCCAGTTTGCAGGACTAGACCACATGTAGGGAGTGGGGATGCACCTAAGGAACTGGTTTTTCCTTTCTCTTTCATGGGAACTTTGCATCCTGATCCAATGGAAGATGCAACTTTTATTCACAGACTTCCATCCCTGGGCACCAACAGCACAGTGACCATATCCAATGGTTTGCTATGAGCCCATTCAGGACAGCACCAAGCACCACTGAGTGTCTGAAATGGGTACTTCTTGACTGGAAAAAACCCTCACTGAGAAGGAGAAAGAGGCAGAGAGTAGCACTGCCAAGTGGAAAGTCTCTTTTGAACTCAATCTAAAGTCTACACTAGCTCTGTGTTACTCTTATGAAGGAATTGAGACTTGATGGAAAGTCCTTTGCAAGCCAGAGCCGTGGTTGTGTGACAGTGTTACTACCACGTGTGAGCTGTGGCCATGTTTAGGGGATGTGACTAAGGATGTGGGGACATGGGTCCTGCTCCTCCTGGTGGTGCAGGCCTCCTGCAGGACCTCAGGGAAGTCTTTTAGCATCCCTTCCTCACTACAAGAGAAAGATAATATCATTCTCCTGTCTTGCTAAGACATGAAAATAAATGTGGAAACAGCAAGGTGGTCGCAGAAACAGGAACTGAGTGTGTGTCTGAGGACTTAAACTGAAATTACCAAAAGGATGCTTGTGTTGGATGTGGTTATCTCCAGGTGTGAAAACAGTGACATTTCTAATGGAAAACACAGGCAATCCTCTCCCTGCAGCTGATGTCTTGTTTCTTTTCTAAAATGGATTCCTCCCTGCCCTCCCAAACCAGATAAAGTCCACTTTTCTTCCCAACACTGACCAGCTCTATCACAAGACACATAATTACCAAACCTAGTAAAAGGTGGATTTCCCCATTGCCAGAGCAAGCTGGGATGCCCAGAAACCTGATCAGAAAACATAGTGTCAACAGTGGACACTGAATCTTGTTTTCAACATCATTGCCTGAAAACTGAAGGATTATGTCCATCTTCAAGGGTCTGCCTCAGTAAGTGGGGTGCTAATGGCATTGCCTTTACATGTTTTGATGTTATTTTGCTCTGCTGTAAGTTAAGGGGGGTGTTCAGATAAGGTGTGATTATCGGGAGAAACAACACAATGTTGTGGAGCTGAGACTTTCAGGGCAGGGGAAAGAGGGGAGACACAGCCCCAGAGAGGCTTTAGCTGGGCTTTGCTTTCAGGGCACTATTTCCATCCCAAAACAGGGGACCACACCACTGCAGAGCCAGAACATGTGCTGCAACAGGACTTCTCCAAAATCACTCTTTTCAAATATTTTATTCAAGATCTTCTTTTTAAGCTGGGGTCCCAAACCTTTAAATCAGAGGCAATTTTGTTTTCCTAGCTGTCAGCAATATTTTGGCTATTTTAAGAATGTAGGACAGGGTTAAGGATTAGTACCAGCATTTCTTTTCTGTGTATCAGAGCTGCTTAGCAGTAATTAATTAGGACATTGGGTTTTGTACTCTTGGTTCAGGTCATTTGCCTATGAGCAGCTCAAGCCTTTTACAAAGGCACACTGCATATGTTTCTGGGTACCTTTTTGAGAGAAGATTTAAATTGGCCAGATGAATAATACTTTGCTACAAGTGTTTTGCCCTAGGCAAAAAAGGTTTTCTTCATATTATCATTGCCCGGAGCTGGAATCCTCAAGCTTGATGTGACTGGTGTTATACTGTCACATGGCAATGATGTAAGAACAGGAGCTCTCTGTGTCAGACAAATCTGGATTTAGGGGAATTATAGCAGATGTTGCAAAATGGCAACAGTTTAGCAAGTTCCTTTCATCCCTTGGTTGGGAGGCAGGTCCACAAAGTACACCCAGACAGAGAAGAATGTTATCTTTGATCCCTTTCACTCCGGGGCAAGGAGACTCCACCCGATGAGGGATGCAGGGAGGCTGGAAATAAAAATAAATGTACAGTAGCTGCCTGCTTGGCAATATGGAAATTGGCCATTATTTATTCATGCTGTTTGCCCAGACATGTATAAAAGATTTTTATCGGGGGGTAGCAAGTATTGTGCTCTATAAACAGATTAGGGCACTCAATATTAAGATTAATGGCACGGAAAAACACTTGGAAATTTGTGTGTGGGTAGATTACAAGGCAGACTCGCAGCTCCTCACCCCCATGTGTGCATGGACAGCGGCACAGGAGCAGTGTCACACCGAGGCCACGAGCAGGGTAGGAATATAATTATATAATTGCCCCTGATAGGAAGATGGGAAAGTTACACATTATAGGATATCACATCAGTTTTATTCCACCACGTAGGATTTTTTATTATTCTTATTTTTATTTTTTAGATTAAGGAAACTGGGAATGTCTCTATTCCTCTTCTCCTTCATTTGGATGAACAGGTCGTTTATACCCACAGAGGAACAGAACACATGATGACAACGTGACAGACCCTGTTTACAACACGAAAGCACCACCTGCAGTGAACAAAACAGGCCAGTGTAGGACAAGCAGTAATTCTTATCATGAGTTTAAATCTGATTGGAATTTGGTCAGAATTTGCAGGATTTTTCTTAAATTGGTTGGTTCATTAAAAAAAAAAAAAATCCATTTGGCGACAGGCACAAAACCACCTCAGTTTTTGATTAAGTTTTAATAAAAAATCCCTCTTATCACCTGACAGTGACATCGAGTCAGTGATGTATGGGATGGAGACTACTGCTAACACTGCACAACCCCTCACCCAACATCCTCATGGCCACGCTACCCAAAAGCACCTTACCCCAAACATCTTCAGCTGTGTCAAATTTCCACCCCCAGACGAGCTGAACCAGAGGGTTTAGGGCACATTCATGGCAGTAACTCTGTTTTGTGTGAACATCTCACTTGCCTGAGCATGCAGTGTGCATTTTTAAGAGAAGAAATCCAGCGACATTCATTTTTAAGAGTAGAAGTCCAGCTGGATCCAACTCGGGAAGGTATTTAAGGGCAAGCTTAAATTTGAATGCTGCAGTCATGGCATTGTGCTTCAGCTCACACATGAGCTTAAAATCCACCTGGACTTTCAGCTCTGCCTGAATTCAGGTCTAACCCTGTGTATGGTGCTCCATGCCTGATCCACACTGGAGACACTGGTGGAGGAGATGGTGTCAGTCTTCTGACACACCTTTCCCATGAGTGTCTGCAGGCATCTGAGTACCTCATATATGTGAGACGTCAACACGAACCAGGTTGCATTGTACCAGGTTGCCCAGAGAAGCTGTGGCTGCCCCATTCCTTGAAGAGTCCAAGGCCAGGTTGGACAGGGCTTGGAGCAACCTTGTGTAGTGGAAGGTGTCCCTGCCCATGGCAGGAGGTTGGAACAAGGTGATCTTTAAGGTCCCTTCTATCCCAAACCATTCTATGATTCTTTGATTCTATGATTCTACAACAAAGCTGAGAGACAGTTGTTGTGTCCACCACACACACTGGTGGCCTTTTGGTACCATCTGAGGAAAAACACCCCTAAGTAGTTCTGCTCACAGGAGAACAGAAAGGCCTTTCTTCATCTCTGTGCCTGTTTTGAATGCTTCAAACCAGAGGAGACCTGGCAGCAACCAGGCCAGAATGACCCCAGTACCCTCTTGTTTCTGTCTGTGCTGACCTACACCCAGGGGTGTCTTCTGCCCTTGATCCCCCAGACCAAGATGGCATTTGGAAGGCAAGATCCTGACTTTTACCACTTCATAGGAAATACCTGTCCTTGCCTGCCCACCAAACCACCTGTGTAGTCAATTCTACCCATGGGGAACACCACAGAGTCCATGCAAGCAGTAAACCCATCTGTCAGGAGACCCTCAGGATGACCTTACAACACAGTATTGACCCCTCTGCACCTTCTGCATCCTCCTGTAGAACCAAAACCCTGAGAGTAAAAGGCTGCAACGGACATTTTGCCAAGCACAAAGCCAAAGCCTTTGATTGTGTCCACCAGGGCAAACACCAGTTAAAGCAGATCAACGTCACGACCACGGCGCGGCCAAAAAAAAACAACCACTACAACACCCACAACAGTCACAGCCCAAAATTGGTCACACCATTTAAGGTCCCAGCCCCGTGTGCTGGGAACCAGAGGTGTTATAAGGAAAACATGGGATCAGCACACGTTCCCATTCAAGATGCCTAATCTTGTCTACACTCAAAATGGCACCAGCTAAAATTGGTTTTCAATTGATTTAAGTTCACTGGCACAAAGCCCTGTGTAGACATTCTTAAATGGGTTTAAAAATGGCTTATCAATTTAGCTTAAGACACTTAGTAGCTAAACTAAGCTAAATCGGTATAAGCCAGGTTTAAATTGATTTATGATGTCCACAAAGAGTTTTGCACTGGTTTAACTAAATTGTTTTAAAAACACACCGCCACTTTAGCCTTCAAAAGTGAGTGCCTGCGAGTGTAAGGATTTAGGGTAAATGTCTTTAAAAGTGCCTAAATATCTGAGAAGCTTATGCTCCTTTTCCCTAAATAGACTTTGGCTCTCCGAAATGAGAAACTGTCCTTTGTAACTGCTACTCCAAAGTGCCCCCAAAATAATAATAATTTAAAAAA
>VXAU01003012.1:659528-672733 GCA_013399695.1 Formicarius rufipectus | reverse complement strand
TTTTTTTTTTTTTTTTGTAGTCACAAGACAACGCACGAAGTTGTCAGGTTGTTTTATTTCTTTTGTTTTCTGTGCATATGAAAAAAAAAAATCACAATACAGAGAAGGGAAGGGAGGAGGGAAAGTTTTGAAACTCTTCCCAGCTGTTCCATATGGTGAGTGAAGGCTGAATTTCTGTGTGCACTGTGGCAATTTCGCTTGCTGACTATTGCATTTATTGACAAGGATTACACCAGCTCTCTATCAAGTCCTTTAGTGCTGTACCAAAAGGTGAGGGAATTCCCCACGTCATCATGGTCGAAGAAGGCTGCAGGAAACCTGAATTTCTTCTTCCACAATCCCTCCCTTTTTTTTCCCCCTCCTCATGATTACCCTCATNNCCCTCCTCATGATTACCCTCATTAGGAACATCCAAACCCAGCCATGAACCCTCCCCTCAAATTAACTGGGACATATTATTTTCCCCGTGCAACATGGAAAACACCAGAGGCCACATCCAGATCACCAGTGCTTGTAGCACTGCTTTAATTATCCCTAAAAAAAAAACCAAAACAAAAAACCCTGAGTTCCGAGCAGGAAGGGGAGGCCAAATCCCCACAAGCTGTTACTCGTGTGAGTAATCCCGTCTCCTGCAAAAGCCCTATTCAGGGCAGCCGCCAAGACCCAGCCCCACGCAGGACGGTGAGGATGGGAGTAAATCCAGGGTCTGCCAGCCCGACAAGGGCCGTTGGAAGAAATCCCTGCCATTTACAACTTGATCCGCCTCTAAAAACATCCTCCCAGGCTGCAAGCCGGGCCAGGGGGAGCGGTGGAGTTTCGGGGCGGCTCTGCCGACGTCCCCGACCCCACCGCTGGTACCCTGAGAGAGGAGCTGAGGTGAGCAGTTGCGTAAGGGCCGCTGATGAGATTATATTAATTGCTTTTCAGATGAAGGGTGGAAATAAAAAGAAAGAAAAAGCAAAAAAAAGGAGGGGGAAAAAAAAGAAAGCAAAGAGGGAGTAGGAGTTTGGTGGAAGACTTCTTGAGGAGCTTTCAAAGCCGCCGAGCTCGGGTTGCAGGCAAGGATAAAGGAATGCCCTTTTGTTCCCACACATCTCTTGTTACGTCACGGCAAGCCCAATTTCTTCTGAATTCTGGCTGACTTTGCACATAGTAAATAATTTGGAAGGGGCGGCAGAGCAGGCGAAAATTATGCACAGCAGAGAGTTGCTGCACTCCACTGTGGAGGATCCAAGCGGGAAAGCACTGCTCACGGGAAAGCATTCTCATTCATTAAAATTTTTGCACGAGTTTTCTTTCCTCTGAGCCAGTGAAGATCATGTTTGTCCTGTGCCATAACACGAGAAGAAAGGAGAAGACCTCTAAACGTCGCCTGGGCCAAAATGTTGTTGTCTTTAACCAAAATAAGTGCTGTCAGACTGCTGTGAGTTAGCTCAAAAGCAACGTTAATGTGGTGAATTATCCCATTGATTTGAGGCAGGGTTCTTCATTGATTTTTGCTTTTATAAAAAGGTAGCATGAGCCAGCCCACGGTGGCTAACTTAATACCAGGACGCTTTGAAAGGTTAGGAATGGACTCCTGCTTCTGCCCTTCCACTGCGTTTTAAGGACATGGAAATTTAATAAAACCTGTGCACTGCTGTCTGGATATCTGCATTTGAAATGAGACCTGCTCTTCTTTGCTGGATTTAGAAGTAAATAGATTCAATGTCCCCACAGGACAGTATTCCCAATTCCCTCCAGGCCTGCAGTCAGCTCCTTTCTGCCTCCATCCCGGAGAGCCAGCGACAGGATCAGGCCACACTTTGGTGCTACAGACCCACTTGTATTGATTTATGTGCTTAACGTCATCTCAGAGAGGCCGAAGCAAAGGCAAAGATCCCCCCTCCCACTTTGTATTTCAGAGGACCAATGATAACTGGGAGGAAATTCCCAGTGTGCCCCAGTTGGCACCCCGAGGAGCCACCCTTGGGGTTTTTTTGGCTGGTTTTGTGGTGAGGAGCAAGAAAGAAAAGCCCTTGGAGGAGCTGCTCGGCTGCTGTGCATCCAGAATTCCCCGTGCCTCCTCCTCCTCCTTCCCCTTCAGCACTGCTCCTTCTGCAGGGCTCAGCCCCAGTAACACAAACTGGAGGAAGGATCCTATCACCCATTTTCCATGGGGAAAAATGTGCAAGGCATAAAGAGGAATATCTTATTTTTTTTTAAATACAGCTTCTGGGAAAAATTAAAAATCTCTTTCTGTGGTGCTTTAAAAGCTCTTAGCTCGAGCTGGGTCTCTTCAGCGCCCCGAGAGAGAAGGACATACGAGTGCTATTTCTCTCTCTTACTCTTCACCTACTCACGAGTGCTATTTCCCTTTCTTACTCTTCACTTACTCACTGAAGGAAGGTGACAATCTGAGGGGGCTTTATATTTACAAGAACGTTCCTAATATTCGCATTACCGTCAAGGAAAATATTTTTAAAGGCCAAACGAATATTCATTTATATTTATTTGCTTAATCTAATGATCTATTGTGATTCTCCCTTTCATCTATTCTTCCCTTGATGAGTGTGTGGCACTCCCATTAAGATTAATAGCGGTTTCACATGCACAGTCAGGGGAGATTAGACCCCTGCCCCGGCCTCCTGCCAGCCCCATGTATGTCTTTGGATTCAAGCTCCGAACCCTCACTGATGTCAGTGAAAGCACCATGTGTACAAAAAGGCCCAATCCTGCCCGGAGCTGAGCATCCTCCTCCCTCCCCAAGCCGAGGAAGTGGCAGGGCACAGCATCTCCCCAAACACATTTATTATGCCATAAAGTCTGGGACTGTCTGGGGAGCATATGTTTATGTGGGGTCACTGTTTCTGTGAGCACGAGGGGGGGATTTTTATGACAGACCAGTCTAGAACGGCATATGGGGACCAGTGAGGGGTGCACTGGAACCATTTCCTAGCAAAATAAGCCACACAAAACCTGCCTCTGAACACGCTTATCGCTGTCCTTCTGCACGAAGTTAACTCCGCATGCAGAAATTGCATTTTGTGACCATTTTGATTCTTCTTGGGCGTTCAATTCTGCCATCACACAGCCTGGCCCAGAGAGGTATTTAAAGCAGCCAGTTTCGAAAATGAGGTGTATAATATATCATGCTTCTTTACCAGGCAGGGTCTGCTCCAAAGCCTTGGCGTGAGAGCCCTCCCGTCGCCTTCAGTGGGATTTGGAGCGAGGCCTTTCTTCCAGTGGCATGAGAAGTACTTCTGTCACAAGCTGGGATCCCAGTCCTGAGAGCAATTATGCCTTTGAGAGGCTAAAAGCTTTTGAATATTCCTAGGGCAAAAAGCTGCTCACAGGTGTAAAGCTTTGCGACACCTGAGCAGACGAGGTGTGTATGTTGGGTATTGAGCTTGATTTAAAAAAAAAAAAAATTAAAAAAAAACCAAACCAAAAAAATCCCACACAAACATTAATTTATTGCTTCCTGATGAATTTGTATCATCTTTTGATTTGCAACCATTTACCAATACTCCCTATTACATCCCAATCCTGACCTTGTCAGACTAAATACAGCAGCTGCCTCACTCTGTGTGCCATTGAAGAGTTTTTCCCAGCTATTTCCACAGTATTTCGGGGAAGAGGAAAAGAAGGATTTACTAATTGCTAGCACAGAAGGCTGAGCCACAACGTTCATGTGTGGAGTAATTTATTTAAAATGACTGATGCAACCTCGTGCCTCAGTTTCCCCAGGCACATCATGTGTGTGGTGATACCTCTGGCTTTCCACGGGTACCATAAAAAATGGAACATTTATAAAGCTTTTTGAGGTTGGAAAGCACAAAGAGCCATATAATCATGTTTTCAGACTACTTCCAACATTCAGCCAGACTGTCTAATAACAACACTTATTATTATTATTAATTTAAAGCCCCAAAGATCTGAAAGATCCAGCCCAAGCAACGTGACCAAAGTCAGACATAAAGAGTAAGGAAGAGCCAGAAAGTGAGCAGGAGTCAGAGCATGGGAACTGCTACACCATCTGTCCCCTCGGCTTGCTCGAAAGACATCTCACAATTAGAGTAAAACTGAGTATATGACATTGTTTTCCTGCATTGTATTCAAGCTCTGTTCACACCCGTGGTAATGAACTTGTTATTGATTTGTGGGGCTTCCCCTTTGAGCTTTTGCATCTTTCACAGCACAGAGACAACTTCCAGGCTCGAAATCTGATATTTTTGTCATGCTACCTATATCACAGTATCCATCATATATTATCATACACTGTGTAATCATGTCCTACCAGTATTTGCAGGTATTTTTCAATGTAAATATTTCGATTCCTGCTATTTAAACATGACTATAGCTGTTTACAGTATCAGACACTAAATCTATTTGATCAATGACATAGATATGAGTAAATGATGAATATGTATGTTGAGCAAATGCCTTCTTGAACATTTGCATGGCAGTATCTCTTCTTTCTAATTTTCTAGTAAGAAATAATAAAAATTTTAAAATATATTTAATTGATGCAAATTATGGGCACGGCTCATGGGATGTTTTAGCAGAAGAAAATAATCTGTAGAATTTCAGCAAACACTCAGAGAGTGTGTTTTAATCTTTCCAAGATCATCATCCTTGTTCTAAGTCTGAGTTCCTAAAAAACCTGTGCTGTGATTTGCTTTTATTTTCATTTTTTTTGGCTTAAGCAACGGGCTTGAAAGTGGCAGCTCTGAGAGCAGATTTCTTTATCCAGAAGCCAGTTTGGAGAGCGTCCACACAGGCTGCTATTCTAAGGCACCATTTCGAAGACTGGCATCTCTACGATGGCATATGAGATGTAATTTAGTCCCTGTGTTAATTTAGCCCAGGGTCTCTCCTGAACAGAGAAGACCGGCTGTGCCAAATTGTGTTAAACTGGGGATGGCGCTTTTGTGATACGGACAACCGGCTACCAGGGATTGAGCTGAGACCACCAAACTACTTTCATTTAGATTCTCAATTTAGTCTTGAACCAAGGTCAGAAGGTAAATAGCCAGGGCTTTATCTTCCCAGCCAAGCCCCTGGTAGAGGGTCTCTTTGAAGTGGAGTGTGATCACTGGTGGTTTCAGAACTAATGTCCAAGACACTGATGTACAATACATTCGCTACCATTTTACATCTGCTGGTACGAGCGCAGGTTAATTTAAGTACAGCTTCCTCACAAAGGAGCGTTTCTATCCAGCTGTAGCCTCAAAAACAAATCTGAAATCAACTCAAAATGCCCCCTCGACACCACTCTCTCCCCAAAGTCATATGTGCAGCTTTTTTCCCCCCCAACTGCTTTCAGTGCCAGTTGCTTTGGGTCTGATCCTGCTCTTATTGAAGTCAACACCATCACTCACATTCATTTCAGTGACTAAGGTACTTTGAAGCTGCTCCCTGCACTGGCTGGTGTTTGTGGCTGCACATCCTCCAGGTGGTCAGAGGGAAGGGGACACCCATTTCCAGGGACATTTTCTGCCATGACACATGGATGGTGGTGTCTGATGTCAGATAGCACTGTGCAGGCAGGCTCTACACTCCTCAGTCAAGCCAATCAAGCCACAAACCTTGAGCTCAGGGACATATTCAGCTGGAAACACAAATTTAAGAAGTCCTGTCACTTTGCTTCTGTGTTGCCCCATTCATTTCTCCCAATGTATATATATTGGGTCCTTCTAAGGATCTGGGTTCCAAACCCTGACTGTTCCTGCAAATCCCAAATCAGCTCCCTAACCCAGTTCATATCATTGCCCTGCAAAGGGTCCGTAGAATCACTGAGGCTGGAAAAGCCCTCTAAGATCATCAAGTCCAACTATTAACCCAGCACTGACATGTTCACTGTTAAACCACGTTTCCAAGTGCCACATCCACAGATGTTTTGAACACTTCCAGGGACAGTGACTTCACCACTGCCCTGAGCAGCCTGTTCCGGCATTTGACAACCCTTTCCATGAAGAAATTTTCCCTAATATCCAATCTAAACCTCCCCTAGGGTAACTTGAGGCTGTTTCCTCTTCTCCTTCCCCTTGTTCCCTGGGAACAGAGCCCGACCCCTTCCCCAGCTCCCCACTCCTGTCAAGGAGTTGAAGAAAGTGAGAAGGTCCCCCCTGAGTCTCCTTTTCTCCAGGCTGAGCCCCCCCAGCTCCCTCAGCTGCTCCTCCTCACACCTGTGCTCCAGACCCTCCTGTTACCCTTCTCTGGACACGCTCCAGCTCCTCAATGTCCTTCTTGGAGTGAGTGGCCCAAACTTGACCTCTGGATTCCAGATGTGGCCTCACCAGTGCCCAGCACAGGGGGACAGTCTCTGCTCTGGTCCTTCTGCCACACAGGCACGTTCCTGTGTGGGGCACAGCGAATAGCTGGGTGCAGGGATAAGATGGCCACCAAAGACCAGATCTCTTCCAACCATGCCCCAGAACTCCCACAGATTGATTCTTCTTCCCAGCCATGTGCCATGATGACCATAATTCATGCAGATACTCAGCACAGCACCACAGCCCTTCTTCCTGCTGATGGGCCCCTGCACCTGAGTTTGCTGCATCTGACCATGGAGGGCCCTGGGAACCTCAAATCTGGGGTACAGGGAGGTTCCATACACTACCCTGACACAAAAAGATCCTGCAGGGCTATTTTTCATCCCAGAGATACCTGTCCCGTGGCGATCTGCTTCTAGCCAGAGATAATGGGATATCTACCTCTCACCTTGTGCTGGTTTCCCACGTCAGCATGCCCAGGTGTAGGATCAGGGCTTGCACGAAAGAGAAGGGGAATTGCTACCATTTTTTCTTCAGTATTCATGGGGGTTTTTCTGCTCAAGACTGCTGTAGAAATGGATTTGTATCAAAATATCCCTTTTTATCACAGCTTACAATTGAATACACCTGAAAAAATCTTTCTTTTTGTGCCACAATTTCTTGATTAAAATGGAGCCAGACTTCACCTGTCGGGGTCTGAAGTTTTATGGTTAGCCAAGAAGTGGACTAGCAAGGAAACAAAGCCCTGCCAACTCTGACTGCTGTGCCTAGGCACAGATATATGCCACGCAACACTTTCCATCCCCTGCACCCAAAGACTGATGGGCAATTTCTGACCTCTCATGCCACGAAATTTTGCAGCGTTTAAGCACATCAGGCTGAATTTGAAGAGTTGTGTTTACTTCCCCTGATGAATCCACTGTAAGGGATGGATGAAGCAGATTTCTGTGAAGGTGTAGCCAAAAACCAGACAATTTTGCAGTATTGAGTGAAACCACAGAAAAACAAGGCTGGCAAGGACATCAAGAATCCACCTACCCATTTCTCTGCCCCAGGGCAGGGTCACCTGTATTTTTCAGACTGATGTTTGTCCAACATTCAGTTAAAAGCCTTCACTGCCCCTCCAGGCACTCTGTCCCAGTGCTGCTCTGTCTCCCCTCATGGGAAGTGCTTCTTAATGTCTAAGCTGGACCTCAGGGCTTCACCTGATGCCCTTTCCTTCTTGCCTTAACCTCTTGGACATGCAGAAGAGATTCAGCCCCCTCCCAACAGCTTTGTACATGTTTGACAGCAGCTGTCATCTCCCCTCTTCGTGACTCCCTGCTCCAAGTTAAAATCACCAAGACTTTTTCAGTTCTGATTCTCTGCTTTGGAGTAGCTTTGCTACCTCCCCAGACTGGTGTGACCTGTAACTACTCTCTTCCACTGAGCAGAAGAGGGGCAAATCCCTGGAGGTCTCCATGAAGGACAACCTTCCTTTCATGGAACTGGTAAGGTTGGAAAAGACCTTGAAGATCAAGTCTGAGCATTAATGACAGTGGTGACTTTTTGACAGTGCCACATACAATTTGCTTCTGGGGAAGTTATCTGGCAATCCCATACCCAAATGACAGTATTTCCCCTTAAAGATTAATCCACTATTTTGAAATTGTCTTTTCTTGGCAAATCTGCATTGACTGCCATTGAGTTGTTTTGCATTTTAATTATAATCTGTATTACCAGCAGTCCTTGCTCCATGACTTAGGCATTTAAGAGAAGACATCTCTGTTAAAAAAAATATGTGATCCCAATCACAGAAGAAACTCCAGGAACTAAGAGAAAATTAATCTAAAGGAAGACTTATCTGTAGCTATTAGGCTCCAAAAGAAATGGCACACTTTTCAGTCTCACCTGTGCCAGTACTGTCTGGTGGTCTAGGAAAAATCAGCAACTTCTGGGGAAGATTTGTCCTTTGCATTGGATCCCTAAGACAGGAATATCTGATGCTGCTTGCCAGCGGGGGGAAGCACTCCCTCCCTCCGGTTCTCTGAAAGTCTCTGCTTCTACCCAATAACTACCCCGGGGGCTTAAGTTAGCTGCCTGAATTAGATAGTGTGCATACAGCCTGCAACTTCCCTGGTGGGAATTCCCCATCTGTAAAAAAGAAAGCAATTTCTACCTAACAGTGGGCTATGAGGGAAGAATTAATAAGCTAAAGAAGATGAGGCACTCCAATAAACAGTCAAACACTGTAAAGGGCTGTGCCGGGTCACTGCTCTCCAGCTGGAGGCAGCAATCCCACAGACCTCTCAGCACACTGGGATAACATGTTTGACCAGACCCTTGACCACCCAGCTGCCCCACTTCTTGAGGTGTCAAGGTTTGTCACATCTCAGAGCTGCTTTCAGCTGAAAGATCAATGTTGAAGTGGTGACACGTCCACACTGTGAGTGCAGAGCCTTCCTCTTAAACTCAGCAGCACAAGGAGAAGACTATGAAACACAGGTTATTAACACAGCCAAACTAGTTCCTCAGAACATCTAAAACACCTGAATAAATTTGGAATAAATGGCTTTTACTTCATTCCTCGGTAGAAGCTCCGTGGCTGGATGGTGTTGGAGGTGACAAGAAGCAGGACCACCAGGCCCCTGACTGGAAGATGAATAATGAGATCCAGTACCTAAAATCTGAAGTGACGATCATTGAACCTGCTTTAGCTTGTTTAAATTGTCTCCTGAATAGCCCAAGGCTCTCAGAGGCTCCAGACCACAGGGATCACCAGGCTTAGGATGTGGGGTGGGAAAGGTCCATTGAGACAAAAAGGAAAATCATAGAATCATAGAATGTCCTGCATTGGAATGGACCTTAAAGATCTCCTCATTCCAACCCCGTGCTCTGGGCAGGGACCCCTTCCACTAGACTAGGTTGCTCAGATTGGGAAATAATTAATGACCAGAACAAATGGCCAAGGGCTGCAATGGAGTGTCCATTGCTGGATATTTCCACCTCAAGACCGGATATTTTGCCAAGACAGATTCTCCAATCCAAACATGCATTCATCTACAGACATTCTCTGGACTGCATTAAATAGCAGGACAGATTAAACAAACACTGTTGTCCCTCTGACTTTTAAATCTGTGACTTCCCATCCACCCAGACACCACAAAGCCTCACTCTCCCAGGGAGTAACACCAACCTAACATGGGAATAACAATTCTTTTCCACAAAATCTCTCAACATGCCAGGTTTGCAGGAATTAACAGCACATAGACAACCTTGCATCTCCCAGTCCAGGAGAGGTGTATCAAAACTTGAATCCCATTAAAATATGAATTTGAAAGTTTGATCCCATTAAGCCTAAACTCCAAGACACGGTCCTTCCAAAAGTACATAAATCTGTGCCTACCATTCCAAAACACAGCATTCTGATGACATCCTCAGTCCATGTTAGGAATTTTTGCTGCCTATAGCAAAAAAAGAGTGAAGTGGGACCCAAAATAGCTGTGCTGTTACATATGAATTGTCAGCACCGTCCAGAAAGGGATATCTGCTAGCTAGGAGAGGCTTGAGACCCTTCTCTGGTCTCCAGGAGACTCTAGATCTCCCACTTGGATTCAGAGAACCACACACTCTTTTTGTACCCAAGAAAAGGTGGATAAAGGTTCACAAATTTGGATTCAAAAGATGGCAAACAAACTGGTTAACTTGGCATTTATGAAGCATGAGGACCTGGCTGTGCTTTTCTCCTCAGCCTGAGCATCTCCTACCTGGGGACATTCAGCATCATCCTATGGAAAGTGGGTCACTGTGCAGGGAGGATGGCAGGAACTTCCCAGCAAGGAGGTTCCTCAGCCATAAAATGCCACACCACTGCTTTTTATTTTGGACCCTGCCAGTGCTGAATTTAGCAGTACCTGATGGTGGTGGGCACTGATGATGATGGCAGGACCCTGGGTGAGGATGGAGTGGCTTCCTGCTAAGAAACACTTGAATTTGCCCCAGCATGTGGTGCAAATAGGTCTGATAGAAGAGCTGATGTGAAAGGATGGAAGTTCTTTGTGTCAAGCAGGTACATAAATCCACACCAGACAAAGATCTGCCCTTAAATTTTAACCCAGAGGAATGTGAACCAAGTCAGAGACAAGCAAACATGACTTTTCCAGCTCAGATCCAGCACAAACCAAAAACAGTGGTATGGCTCTTACTCAGGAACAGACTGACCCAAACCCCTGCAACCACCACGACTCCCAAAAAGATTGCTGCTAAATCCAAACTGTGAAACTGGGACTTGGCCCTGGACCAAGCCAACATCTTGGCTGGGCTGAAAAAAGCCACCAAGTAGACACTGAGAAACGAGAAGGCTGCTGCCTTTCTACAGAAATCTTTTCCAAGGTCTCAATCACATGCCCCAGATTTTCAAAGTTTTATCACCTGCTATAAAACAATAATCTTTTTTAAATGGATGAACAGTGTTACAAAACACAGAGCACTTTTATAAACGGTACACAGGAATTTTGTATAAATTTTTATGTGGGAGTGAGGGTGGACTCATAGTGAAGCACTTGGATCTAACCATCTGCATCACCTCTCTCAAAAAATTCAGCCATCAGGTAACTCTTCCTCTCCCTTCCCCAGCCTGACTCCCCTTTCCCTCCACCCACCAGGAAAAAATCGGAAATCCCATAAAAGTTAACTGCCTGAAGTTGCAGTACAAGTTCTCTTAGACAGCCAGTTCCCTTTCAAAACACACACACACTCACACAAAGGAAGCCCTGGGAATTTCTTTGGAAATTCAGCAGCTCTGGTGCAGTGTGTTTACTGGGATGTAAAGATACAGCAGAATTAAAGTACATCCAGGCAATTTTTTCAAGCATGCCTGGAAGAGACAGCAGGGATTTCTCTCAACAGTGTTGAATTCAAATCTGAGGCACCAGGTTTGGTGAAAAGGGTTGCTATTTTTAATACCCACCGTTTTCTTGTGCGATTCCAGCTCTCTAAGACCCCAAGACCTTTAAATTCCATCTAGTGTCTATCACATGCCATTGAATTGGCATGTTTGCAAATTGCATGCAGTGAGCTCCTTCCATACCAGCAGCTCTGTCTCAGATTCCCCACCATCCCTGCCAAACTAGTATTGCCTGCACATTTTTTTCATCTTTTCATTGAGTTCTGTGTGTCAGCCAACACATTCTTTAGAACAGGCTTCAGTAGGCATGGTAACTGGTTCCTGGTTGCAAGCTGCCTTATGCATTTGCTCCTATTTCTTTCTGGATAATTTCCCCACCACCACCACCACCCCAACCCCCCTTCCTCTTAGGTGAGGACTTAAAACGTGGTTAGCCTTATCGGTTCCATCTGTTGTGCTTGTGATAAATAGCCGAGATACAATAAAAAGTCCTAATTGAGGTAGCGATGCGGTGAATAAGCAAAGCCCCGTTCATCGGGACTGTGAATCTGGACCATTGATAGCTGCAGGTACCTCGGGGCTGCTCAGCCTGACTCTGCTATGTTGACTTTGTCTAATTGCAGGGGAGGAGCTAGAAAAGCAGTGAAGGGCAGTGGCACACACAGCAGGAGAGCTGAAAAATACTGGCATAACCACGCAGAGCTAAACAAACTGACTGACAAAGCTCTTGGCGTATTATTAAAAAATCTGGCAAAATGCTCATCTCTTGACAAAAATGTAGAAAGACTAGTAATGCAGAACTTTATCCCATGTTGGATTTTAAAGTGGCTAATGCCAAGTTGTCTGTCAAAATTAATAGGGCATTGCTCCTTCTTATAGAATAGGAAAAAGAGAAGGATCGCGCGTACATTTTATTCATTTATTCATCTCTAACAAAAATGATGTATCTGCTAAAAATTTATTTAGGGAGGGCTTTGGTAGATGCTAATTCTGAAAAAGCAATACTCAAGGAGTGATGCTAGCTTAGACTTACTGGGGTTAAGGGATAAAACCTCCCAGTAATAGCAGTAAAAGCCTGCTATCATCTCAAACCCCAGGGTGAGGAAGTTTCAGCCCTGAGACACTGTTCCCCATCTACATCTCTGCCCAGATGAATATTTTTCCTTTCTGATGATGTCCATTTAAATCCAAACAAATTTCATTTTAAAATGTGCAGCTTGGGTAGAGTGTCATTGACACTCAGGGTCTTCACAGGCACTAATGCATAAGCAGATTTGTTTATCATCAGCCACAGTTAAACTTACTCTGCTTTAGTGTTTGCAAAATGTTTTTGACTCTTTTACCTATGGATACTGGACACCTGAGCTTCCTCTCCCATAATATTCCCTGATATTTGTGGGTTTTTGCAGGAAAACTTGCATGGACTTACTCTGAGCACCAGCTCCACTATACAAGCCTACACACACAGGTAAAAAAGAAAAGAAAAGAAAAGAAAAGAAAAGAAAAGAAAAGAAAAGAAAAGAAAAGAAAAGAAAAGAAAAGAAAAGAAAAGAAAAGAAAAGAAAAGAAAAGAAAAGAAAAGAAAAGAAAAGAAGAAATCTGCTTAAGTTGCTTTATTGTCTTTCAAATTACTAATCACAGGTCCTGAAAATATCTGAAGACTCTCCCTTCCTAAATAAAACTCATGGATGTAACACTGTGTTCCCTGCTCTGGATAAACAGCCACATGAGCCTGGAAACCCAGAGCTCCATCCAGAGCACAGGCCACAGTGAGTCCAAAAAATGCAATTTAAAATGAAGACACAGCTGGCTTCCTTTCCAATTCCAGGGATCACTGCATAGCCTGAATACAATATTGCAAAATTATAGTGAAAGTAGCCTGGTGTATTTGGGCATTTCCAGGAGGAACCGAAGTCGAGAAGTCATTTTATTATTACACCCAAGTGAAGAAAACACTTTCTCTGCTTTAAGAAAGTCATGGAAGAATTTTCTTTCCTTTTTTTTTTTTTTTTTTTTTTTTTTTTTTTTTTTTTTTTTTAAAGAGGGGTGCCCCCTGCACACCA
>VXAU01003012.1:637662-659452 GCA_013399695.1 Formicarius rufipectus | reverse complement strand
TTTTTTTTTTTTTTTTTTTTTTTTTTTTTTTTTTTTTTTAATAGCAGGCTGTGACCACTGGACACATCTGTTGTAAAACTGCAGGGGACTCTGGGCAATACTGAAGAACTGATGCACGCATGGGGTGCAGCATTTTGTATCTAGTTCATACCTTGGCAAATAAGGCTCATTTTGTTGTGTAAGTGAAGCCTGGGCTTAGTCTTCTCCTAAGGAGACAAATAAAAGTTGCCAGAGAATCATCACAGCAGCGAGACAGAATATGTTTGAAGGCACAGACATTTCCAACAGGTAAGGAGAAAAGTCCTGCACCTGCAGCACTTCCAAAAGTCTCCAGCCTGGTGCATGACAAAGGATTCTGCAGCTCAGACAGGCATAGTCAGCCTTGGAGCTACTTGGAGTCACCCTCTGTGTTTCAGCAGAAGAGAAGACTCCAGGGAGACCTTAGAGCCCCTTCCAGTGCCCAAAGGGGCTCCAAGAGAGCTGAACAAGGGCCTGGAGTGACAGGGCAAGAGGGAATGGCTTCAGACTGAAAAAGGGCAGGGTTAGATGGGATATTGGGGAAGAATTCTTGGCTGGGAGGGGATTGAGGCCCTGGCACAGGTTGCCCAGAGAAGCTGTGGCTGCCCCATCCCTGGAAGTGTTCAAGACTAACTTGACTGGACTTGGAGCAACCTGGTCTAATAGAAAGTGTCCCTGCCCATGGTTGGGGACAGAATTAGATGATCTAGAAGGTCCCTTCCAACCCAAACAATTCTATTATTCTATTATATTACAATTTTAAACCCCTCCTCCAAATGGGACAGGCTGAATCTGGGCATCTTGAGGAGAGCCAATTCCTTTCATTGCTAACGAGACACCCCCACACTCCCCCAGGAGTGTGAGTAAACGTTGACACTTCACACACACAAACAAAAAAAGACAATTGTGAAAACGTTCTTCAAAGGCTGATGGAATAAACATGTAAATACAAGATGGGCTGACTTCCTACTGTTCATGTTTGCTCACTGTGAACATTTGGTTCATTTGGCTTTCCTCATTATTTCAGCTGGGGAAAGTCGCTATATGAATTAATAGCAGATTTCCCCGCTGAAAATAAATGTTTACCAGTAATGTTTTTTTCCTCTTTTGGCAGAGACCAGGCTTTTTTGTCTGAGTGCCTCCTTTTTGGCCTGCACATCCCTGAGGTGTGTAATTAAAGTGAGGGAATTTGTGCATAGTGCTTCGGGGGCTTAATGAATAGAAAACACGGGATATTTCATTGATTTGGTGCACACGATATTGTCAGAGTGTACATTTCCTTTGTAAGTGGTAAAAAGAGAGCCATAATAACATATGTGCATTCAACCTTGTGCGTAAAAAAATGAAATAAAGAAAAAAAGAAATTGAAAAAGAAAGAACAAATAAAAATAAAAGAACTGTATCTGTTTCCAAATTCTAATATAAAAGACATTCAAAAAGAGCAATTTAGATTAAAACAGAAAAGACGGGAGCTTCAATGTGGCTCAGAATAAACAATCAAGCTATACTTTCCTCAAGATATAATTTCACTTAGAGTAGGTGTGGAAATCTTTGAAAAATTCATTATACAAAGCCACATGTGAAAATAAGATTTGTGTTGGCAAAAGATGCTTTGGCTGCTGTTACAAAAATAAAAAGTACTTTAAAGAGCATGTGTGTGCAATGTATAAATAGAGGACAATCCATGCAGTGAGAGGGCATCTGGGATAAGCCTTGCATGGTCTGAGGAATCATGTTGTGTGGTGGCAAAGGAGGAGATAAGGGAAGATAAATTCTCTTTTCTGGAGAGGTCTTTTTTTGTAGAGCTCTGAACAATCCCAGTGTGGAACTGCCATTATGGTCAGGCTGATGCTTTTGCTTGCTAAAAAAAGCAGATGGACATTCCTGTCCCTTCAGACCTGATGAAGAGGTGCAGCCAGAGAACAAGCCCAGACCACAAATACAGCCTTCCATGTGACCCAACTCCACCCAACCCAGCCTCTGCCCCATCAGGTGACACAGCACATGGGACGTGTCTCCTGACACTCATTCCCTGTCCTGTCTGCAAAAGTGGCACCACCTCAGGCACCAAGGACAAAGACAACTGACTCCTAGAATCATCTGGGTTGTCCTCCAAGGTCATAGAGTCCAACCATTAACCCAGCACTGCCAAACCCACCACTAATCCATGTCCCCAGGTGCCACACCTGCATGTCTTCTAAATCCCTCCAGCTACGGTGACTCCACCACTGCACTGGGCAGTTGTGACAGGGCTTGACGACCCTTTAGGTGAAGAAACTTTCACCAATATCTAATCTAAACTTCCCCTGGTGCAACTTGAGGCCGTTTCCTCATGTCCTTTTCCCTGGGAGCAGAGCTTGACCCCCACCTGGCTCCACCCTCCTATCAGGGAGTTGGAGAGAGCCCGAAGGTCCTCCCTGAGCCTTCTTTTCTCCTGGCTGAGCCCCCCCCAGCTCCTTCAGCTGGTCCTCATCAAGCTGAAGCAGCCCCCCCACCCCTCCTGAGCACCAGGGAGAGGAAGAGGAGGGCTCTCTACTACACATTCTGTTTACTGTTTATGTCAGTCGTGAGTACCAGGGCTCTGGCCAGGAGCCTGTGGCCCGTGCAAGTGCCAAAACACAACCAATCCATGTGCAAAGAGCCAAGCAGGTTCCCCAATCTCCTGTTCAGTGGAGAGCAGTCCTACCCTGCCCAGGCCTGAAGGTCCAAGGCAAAAAGCTGATGCTGTGATCCTCTGCTGAACAGATGGATGGTGACACGCTGGAACAGATTATCTGGTGAGACGGTGCAATTTCCAGCACTGGAGGTCTCTGAGGTGCCTTCCAGCCCTATTGCTCAATGAATCTATAATTCATCATTTCGTGAGAGAGTCAAGATCCTCCCTCAACTCTCAAAACAGCATGCAAAGGACAAATTGCTCTTTTTGCATCTCTTCCTCCTAAGCAGAAGGGAAAACAGAGAGAAAGGAGGAGAGTTCAGCATCTCCCCACAGCTCTGTTCTGTCCAGGCTTTAAAGCTTTGTACGTGTTTATTCATATCCAAAGAGGGGAAAAAATGCATGTAAAAATATAATTTTTCTCTTCTTTCCTTTGACCCTTCTGATATCTTCTTCACAGCAGAAGATTAAGTTCAATTTCAAGAATCCATTGGAGAAGAAATGCATGTAGAATTGAAAAAGAAGCATTTCATCATTAAAAGAAGACATCCCAGGGTGTGTTAGGGGATACCAGCAGAGACAGACTGTTTTGTTGGGACCTCAGACCTCCTCCTCCTCCCTGAATTTTCAGCTCTGTCTGGCACACTTGAAAAAAGCAGTTAATTCAAAGAGTTTATTTCAGGTCAGTATTATTGTTAAATATATTTCTCTAACAGGCAGGATTTGAGGGCCAGGATTATGACTTATCTGAACTTCAAGGTATTTATTCTAACTGTAAATGACCTTCCTGATCTTTTCTCATTTTCAGTCCATCGATGTCCTGGACTTCATCATTTAAAGCCAAATATAACATTACCTAAAGTCCAAAGCAGCACGATCCACTTGTACAACAATATTTGCAAACTGTCAAATAAAATAAATATTTAATTAATCCACTGACCCTCCATTCTCTTCTTCCCTTGATGTGGAAAGATAGAAGTAAAAGCTAAGTATGTCATCCCAGCTTTCTGTGGGCATTTATTTATGTGTCTCTGTTGTATCCCAGCACTGTATGGGCCAGAGACATTTCAGTCTCTGCTGAGCAGATCTGCAAAATCCAGTCAAAATCAAGGCAAAGGCATTCTTGGGTTCACTGTGTTGCTCCATCCACATGCAAGGAGTGGGGCATTTCTGGGACAAACATTTACATTGTGAAATCAATGTATTTTATGTCAATGTTGGGACATTTCCTTATTCATTAAAGAGATTAAGAAAATAGCACCAGCACATTCAAAGAACAGAGGGACAAGAAGTACAGTATTGTGTGCATAGAACTGGAAGGGAGGAAATGTGGCTGCCCCACCCCTGGAAGTGTTCCAGGCCAGGTTGGACAGAGCTTGGAGCAACTTGGGCTGGTGGGAGGTGTCCCTGTCCATGGTAGGGGGTTGGAATAAGGTGGTCTTTAAGGTCCCTTCCAACCCAAATCATTCTGTGATTCCACACAGGGTATTTAATCTCTCCAGCTGTAAGGGTTTCCTTGCCTGTCATCCTTGTGACACTGTTTATGGGACATGAGAACTGCAGATTCAGCTGACACCCCCAAGGGCACAGTCAGCAAGGCTCTTCAGCAGTCAGCGCACACAGAAGCTTTGCCTTTTATATTTAATGGTTATGTGACATTCCCTGATCTTAAAATAACAAAGCATTTTAATCGTCAAGACTTTGACCTTTTGGTCAAGTGGAACACTTGCTATTTAATTTCTTTGCTTTTCGTACAACACTTTAGATCGTCCCTGTGAAGTAACTCAGGAGACTGCTCAGCAGAGGAAAGCTGGTTCTGTGGTAAAGGCAACCACAAAAGGTTCAGCTCAAGTCTCTGTACAGCCTTTCTGGATGGACTCAGACAATTTGCTCACACTTTGACACACCCAATGCAGTTTTAGTTGTCCAAGCAGTGCACACCAAAGTCTCTCTGCATCTTCTGGAAAGTTAGAAGAAAGGAAGGAGCACATCCACAAGACAATTCAGTCTATTCAGAGCTTGAAACACATTTTAGGGACACTTCCTTGTCCAGTTCCTTATTTGAAGGGACTTTTGGCTCTCTACACGCAGAAATTTGCTGCCTGATGATTTGTGGGGTTTTTCAAATTTTCTTCTTCCAGCCAAGAAGATCCAGGTGGCATCAAGCAGTTAGATCTTGAGGACCAAAAGCAGGAACAAGACCAAAATAACAAGTATCTTCAGAAAGTTGTCAGGAAAAAAGCCTTCTTGCCAGCCATTCACCCATACCTGCCAGAGCACTGATTACATTCAGACTGATTGACAGAACAAGGGGTAATGGCTTTAAACTGAAAGAGGGGAGATTGAGATGGGATATTAGGAAGAAGTTGCTGCCTGTGAGGGTGGTGAGGCCCTGGCACAGGTTGCTTAGAGAAGCTATGGCTGCCCTATCCCTGGAAGTGTCCCAGGGCAGGTTGGATGGGGCTCGGAGCAACCTGGGCTGGTGGAAGATGTCCCTGCCCATGGCAGGGGGGTGGAACTGAATGTGCTTTAAGGTCTCTTCTCCAACCCAAGCCATTCTGGGATGCTATAATCTGTCAGCAGGGTGGAACAGGCACAACCTGACCTCCGTTGAAGCCCCATATTCCATGATTTCATATGTTCATCCAGCTAGACTAAAAGACAATGCAGATTTCCACTGTGTGAATGTGAACATTCATTCCAACCTGCTGTGAAAGGGCTGAATTTCCCTCATCTCAAATCAGCAACAGCCCAGTCCCCTAAACAGGTACTAAGCCCCATAGTGAATATAAATGCAGTAAATACAGATGTTGATGTTCCTCCATCCTCTCTCTTTTTAAGCAGCTTCATACAATTTAACTCACTACAAACTTCTTCCCCATCCTTCCTTTCCCCATGGCCACCCAGCACAGCTGAGGAACCTTCTCCTGTTGGAAAGTCTGTCCATTTTCACAGCCAAGAACTGGGAACGGGAAGGCAGCATGACTCAGTGTGGTAGTTTTCACCCGGTGTCCACCCAAAGGATGTTAAAGAGGAGCTGAGTAGCTTTTGCACTCCGGTAGCCTGTTCAGTCAAGACACTCAGGACTTATGGAATAATTAAAACAAAAAGCAACACCGAAAAAAAAAAAACCAACAAACAAAAACAAAACAAAAACCAAAACACTTTTGCTCCTCAACTTTCTGCCTTTCCCTCTTCACCCTCCCCTTACCCCCCCTCCCTTTTCACGGGGCTCTCATTGCAAGCTGATCATGTTCCCGAATACCACAGGTCATCGTCTTCCCACAGCCTCAGGAGCTGCAACCTGCTGAGGCCACAGTGCCAGAAGGCAGCTCTTCCCCTCGTTGTGGTTTGCAGCTCGGTTTTGAGCGTTTCTCCCGAAGGGAAGAGACGCTCCGACCCGGTGTTACCATCACACACGCTTTCGTTTCGCCGGGGCGGAGGCGGCGGCGGCGGCGGCTCTTTAGTTGTGTAAGCGCCGAACTTAAATTCAACACGCTTCGCCTTTTCCCTCCCTCCCTCTGAGCCTTTCAGGGTGATTGGGGATGCCTTTGTAGCTCCATTTTTTAAATCTAACCACCCAGGAGAGACTGCCAAATTTCAGCCCACAGCATATTCTTACAACTGAGCTGTAACCCTTCAAAACAGAGACTGCTAACATATGGTTGTGTCAGTGGGAGCTTCTGTAATGCAATTTATTGTTGTGTAGGCTCTTTCAAGCTACTACACATGAAAGGTAAAGGGAGCATTTACTCTTCGATGGGAGTTTAATCTTAGATTTACCTCCTTTGAAACAAAAACCGTCATTTGCATCTCTAATACATAAACAATCACCTGTAAAAGAGTGCTTGTGAATAGAGACATTTCTTGACTGTCATCAGAGCCTTTGCTCCTGGCTGGGGGTTTTGCCTATAAAGAGGCAGCAGAATTCAGTCCTCTTCCAGACAGTGTGCACCAACACCCATTGATATCACTAGAAAACACTGATAAATAAAGGAAAGGGCTCTCATGAAGTGGAACAGCCACTCACAGCTAACATGGGGCTTGTGCAAGGTTCATTCTGTTGCATGCATATATAATATATAATTTAATTCTTCCATGATTTGCCTTCCGTGTCCTTTTTACATCTAAGTGTTACAGTGCATACTTAAGCCTTCAAACAGAAGTAATCTCCTGTTGAAGTGAAAGTGCTGGATCCTGTAGAAGCAACAAAAGATAAAGCTATTCCTCATGATGTTGAAGTGCCCACTCCTCAGCCTCTTCACCACCTCAGCATCAGCGAAGGGACAAGGGTGGCACAGGATCCTTCCTCATGGTCCATTCCATCTCAGTCCCATTGGCATCATGAGCTCATGGACTTCACAAAGCCCCTCTTCTAAAGGAGGATACAGAGCTTGGGAGTTGGGGATGTTTTAAAACAAGTCCCTTTGCTTGGTTTAGTCTGGGTCTAACAACACCACAAGCCTTGCAGATGCTTCCAGGCGTTTGTTCAATGCCCAGCTTCAAGCTTGGCCACAGTGCCAGAACTGTTCCTGTATGAGAAACACTGACAGTCCACAACTTTCAGATTTCTTTTTCCCCGTGAGTAACTCCTACCTACAGAGACACAGCATTAAGTAATCACTGACCAGACCATAATTCCAGACTGAGACATCAAAGTGACCTGCCACTGCATCCACCTGAATTCTTGAGTCTGAAGGCAGTATGAAAGTACCTAAAACACATCAGCTTTGGGAAAGGCTTGCTCTAAAGCACTGTGTTCCTCTTGAAGGGTTCTAATTTAAGACATAGATTGCAGAAAACATTATGGATAATCTTTTTTTGTCTTTTTTTTTTTTTCTTTCTTTTTTTCCTTTTGGCCTCCAGGACAATGAATTTAACTCGAAATTTTGGTTGGGCAGACACATAGAAAGATGGCTTGGATATTCTTCTCTGGCTCTGAAGTGGGACATGCAGAAGCACAAAGCTTATAGATTACAGACTAGGAAATAAGATATTTTAAGTATCTTGAAGGGACAGAGATGGTCCTGGTTTTTCTCCATCATGAGATATCTCTGAAACCTCTCAATTTCTTTCTCATACCATCAGTGTTAACTTTCAGAGCTGATCCTTTTAGTAGTATTCCCAATCCCATATGCACATCAGGCATCTCAACATCAAAAGCCAGGGAGACCCAGCTCCAACCTCCCTACACAGAGGGTTGTTTTCAAAGGTCACTGTCTCCCTCACTCCTGGAACACACATGATCTTCTCTAGCTAAAGCCATGAGACAGTAGAAATTGTCTCTATTCCAGATAGTTTACTTTGCTGTCCTTTGACTACCAAGCAGTGAGTGCCCTGGTTACTATAAAAGTCATGCACACACGTCTCCTGCCAGCATGGTGTCATGTCTTCTGTCAGTGTGTTATTTAGTACTCAGTGTTCCTATTATCTTCAAACTGGCTCTGGATTTGTTCCAAAGGTTGCAATGTTATTCATGAAAACTTTGGTGGAGGCTTTACAGTCTAGCAGAGGAGCAAGAGGTTGAAACTATGCGGGGTTTGGCAGGGGGAAGGCCTGGGGATTGGGGTTTGGGGGGCAAAGACAGAGGGAGTTCATAGCTCTGTGTGCCAATTATCAATCTGAGGGTCCTTGTTAATCACTTTGGATAAAAGAAATGGTGTGTGATGAGGAAAATGTGAAGCACTGATATGTAGAAGGAGAGAAATTGCTCTCCTGGACAGCAATCACCAGGAGAACTCCCAGCCAGGTTAAGCCCCCTCTCTACTCTGATTATTTACCAATGTATTACCATGTCTGCTTTTCCAAACAAACAAACAGAGCAGAAACCTGAAACATATCCCTATCAGACTTCAAGACATCATCAGCAAAACTTTCATAAATTATAATTTTGAAGAGCTAATTTGGCTATTTGTCTCCCCAAACCCTGTCACTCTAAATCAGTGCAAGAGCTACCCTCTCTGGATGGCTCAGTTTTACTATTACCAGAATTATTCAAGCATATTAGCAGACTTCTAACCAAGAATACCTTGTAGTCTGATGTAAAATCTTGTTTTCCTTGATTAAATCTCCATTTCTGGTATTTGGGAGAACAAACAAGCAATTGAATATTTTATTAGAAAGAATATGATTTTTTTTTTCTAGTTAATATATTTGCTCCATGGCAGAGCCTCAGGGGATGAATATTTTACTTCCATGACAGCCCTAAAGGGATGACACTTAGAGAGCCTGATCTCAGCCTGTTCTAGTAGTCTGAAAAGGGTGAGGTTTGCAGTACAGAGCCAAATTTTCACATGCTAAGAAAACTTTTGCTTATGAAAAAAAAAAAAAATCCACATCATTTTCAACCTTCTGTTTAGGAACTGTGGGGTTTGTACATGCCTCTTTGTGTCTGAATTCAGGCTCTGATTCACTCAGGACTTGTTTCTGAACAAAGGTCATGCCAAATAAAAAACACAGTCCCAAACCTCCCTAAACCCTGAGTGTACACACTTCGGCTGCCTGCTATCTCTGAAATCAGATCTGGATTCAACATGCACAGCTCCTGCTTGTCTTTTCTTCCCAGGAATGACAGTGTAAGGGAAGAGGCAGTGTGTTTAACAAAGCTGTTACGCAGTTTACTGATTGTGATTATTCAAGGCAAATGCTTTGAAGTAACAGCTTAGTGAAAGAGTGACAGTAAACAAGATATAGAGATATACCTAGATGAGAAGAAAAATAAATGGCAATTAGAATTGATATTCTAGGTGTAGGAAACGATGGTAAGACCTCAATCTCCAGCAATGACACTTTGCATTTGTGTTGTGATTTCCCCAAAAGATCTCCAGGACAAATCACAAATGGCAGTCAGACAGCACTGAACCCCCAAACACCAGGGGAACTTTAGTCCAGCTGCTGTGCAGCCAAGGGAAATGAGGAACAAAGAAAGGAGAGTCCTATCTAAAACTCCACTGATAATGCTTAGTCCTGACCTGGCTTGTATCAGCAATACAATGACCAGAGGGACCAGGAGAGTGACTGTCCCCTGTGCTTGGTACAGAATAGGCACATCAAATCCTGGGGTCAGTTTTGGGGCCCTCATGACAAGAATGACATTGAGGGGTTGGAGCATCTCCAGGGAAGGGAATGGAGCTGGGGAAAGGTCTGGAGCAGCAGGAGCAGCTGAGGGAGCTGGGGGGACTCAGCCTGGAGAAAATGAGGTTTAGAGAGGATCCTTCTCACTCTCTGCAACTCTCTGAAAGGAAGGTGGAGCCAGGTGGGGATTGGGTTCTTCTCCCAAGTAACAAGTGACAGAACAAGAGGAAATGGCCCCAAATTGTCCCAGAGGAGTTTTATATTGGATATTGGGAAAAATTCCTTCAAGGAAAAAGTGGTCAGGCACTGGCACAGGCTGACCAATGCAGTGGCGGATCCACCATCCCTGGAGGGATTTAAAAGCTGTGTCGTTGTGGCACTTGGGGACACAACTTAGTGGTGGGCTTGGCAGTGCTGGGTTAGTGGTTGGTCTCCATGGTCTTAGAGGTCTTTTCCAACCTAAATGATTCTATTCCCTAAGCACCTGCAACAGCATTTAGGTCCAAGGCAATAATAAACAATTCAGACCAGCTCTTGACTTCCAACACAGTGAATGCAGAGGCCTTGGGGACTGGACTCAGACAGGACACTTATAAGGACATCTTTTAAATTGTCACTTCCCTTCCCCATTCCTTGCACTAGGAACTATGGACTGGCCATCAAGGACAACATGGGGCTCACAACTGTTCCTCATTGTCTTGTGAATATGCAGCTCTGTCCACTTCAGGTAGGGGTACCCAAAGGAGTACCTGAGCCCAGGTCTGAAGGATTTATTTCGGACCAACCAAATAGTCCAGGGACAGAATCCAGGAGCCTTCACTCTCAAGAAGAAGGTAAAAGTGCAAGTTGAACACTCCACTACTGCTCTCAAAGCCCATGAGGGACAGAAATCCTCACAGGAAGCATGAAGGTCCCTGCAGGGTGTCCTAGGAGAGATGTGCTCCTAAACAGAACATGAACTGAAGAACAGGCAATGGAAGGAATATAATTTTCTCTTTTCAAGGCACTTTTGGCCCCTCTTACACAGACTGCCAACCTGCTTGCCTTTAGCTTTCAGTAGCTAAATTGTCAATGGGACAATTATTATAACAACTTTAATTTTCTAACTTCCATAAATCTCTCTCCTTGGACCAAATAAATACAGGGTGCACTGAGGGGAATTCTTCAGTGCTGAGGCTGTTGGAACCTCATTGTTTTCAGTGGAGGACTTTGCACACAAGAGTCCAACATGTGTCTATGCAAACTTTGGCATGGCCAAGGAGTTACCATACACTCTCATGGAATCACGGGATGGACCTTAAGGATCATCTCATTCCACCTTCTGCCATGGGCAGGGACACCTTCCACTATCCCAGGCTGCTCCAAGCCCCGTCCAACTTGGCCTTGGACACTTCCAGGGATGGGGCAGCCACAGCTTCTCTGGGCAACCTGTGCCAGGGCCTCACTACCCTCCCAGCTAAGAATTTCTTCCTAATATCCCATCTAACCCCATCTTTTGTCAGTTTGAAGCCATTCCTCTTTGTTCTGTTGCTCCAGACTCTTGTCCAAAGTCCCTCTCCTGGTCCCTTGTAGGTCCCCTACACAGAACCTCAGGCTTTGGCTCCAAAAATATTGCCCCAAATATTCTCAACCCACTAAAACAATACATGTTTTCTACTCACCCAGAACCTCCTTTCACCTGTAAACAACGAGAGATGAACAAGGAGAAGACCAATACAGAAGAACAATGACCTTCCTTCAGGGTACCGGCTCTACTCCTTCCCAGCATCGGCACAAGTGCCAGCCTGAAAAATGCTGAGGAGTTCAGATTCACTCCAGTATCAACTTACTCACTTATATTTCATCCTGAGCATTCCTGCATCTGAGGTCTGTAAAATACTACACTTCCAAAGGGGTAAAACAAAGAATTATGACTTATCATGAGCACAGTACGCAGAACATTGCTCTCTTTTTTTCCCTTTTGTTCCTACCTAATTCTATTTTTTTTAGAAAATTTATTAAAACTAATTGCATTATTTAATCCCATCACATAAAATCCTCCAGTGTTTCATTAATCAATGTAATCAAGCCAATCAAAATAGATAAAGATCTTTTAGCAGGCTTTGATGAGATTTTATCAAAATCTCAGTGCATATTGTGAAGCCTTATCCTCAGAAGCAAACTAACTGTCGAATGTGGAAGCTTTATCAAGCAGGCACTAATAAAACAGATGATGCTTGGGCCATTTTAAGAGGCTCTCCATATTAAATAAATAACAGCAATGCTTTTGTACTATAAATAAAAGATATAAAAGCAAATGGAACTAACATTCATTTTGCATCCATAGAAAGATGGCTGTAAAGCAATCACGTTTTTTAAGCAATGAAGAACACACGTCTGTGAGTCAGCAGACCATAAAACCACAATACTGCAAGGAGAACACAGTGGGTAATGCAAGAGTTATATCAGAGTAGCTGTAAGTGAAGAGCCTTATTAGAAACACAAACCATTTCCTTTTAAATGTGGTACTCTTACTCCACATCTGAATCATAAATAAGATGAATGAATAAGCTGTGCCTTGTGCAACATTCTCCCTTCAGGTCATAGCTCCCATTCTTCATGGGTTTGCACTGACTAATCAAGATGAGATATTGAAATAATACCACAAAATCAGAAGTTAAAGGGCTATTGGTGTAATGCAGCACCATAAAGCCAGGGAATGTGTATAACTGGTAGAGGCTACACTAGAAACACAGACTGGTGAATAAATGTCTTCCCAAACATTCTGGCCAGAAGAGATACAGCCATGATCCCACCTAATGGGTTTATTGATCATGGTGTAAAAGGCCATTGGTTTATCCTTACAGATACTGCCCCTTCTCAGATCTGACAACTGCAGAAGTAGTTACTACCCCACAAGTGCAGTGACTTCCCAACACAGAAAATTCTGAACTCTCAGGTTGAACAATCCCTCTGATCTAGATCAACAGGCAGATGCAAGGTCCCTCAAGGGAGGTCCTCTCTTACCAATAGGTTTCTATCAGTAGTACCAGAGATGGTGTTACCAGACTCTCTTGGGCATCTTGTGGACAGAAACACCTTCTGCTCACCCAGAGTCCTCCACCTTGGCTGCTGCAGCTCATCCATGAAATTCACTGACTGCATGATATGCTACAAATTCTGTGCCACACTCCAGTCCTTGTCCTGCCTTTTCATTTTCCCGTGTGCCTGGACCAGCTCCGGGGTCACCAGCATGGCTGGGATGAGGAAGTGCTGGGCATCACCCAGCAGTTAAGTGCAATACTCCTTAGGATCTAATATCCCAGGAAACCTCAGGCAGTTCCTGCCTTGGCTTAGGAGACCCCCAAAAAAGTCACCCCCCAGGGAACAGGCTTTGAAGCACTAAAGCAATCAGCCTGGCAGGCAACACTTATTGCCTACAAAGCAGAGAGAGTTGAAAAATGAGCATTGCCTTCTCTTACAGCTACCTCAGCACTTGTTCCTCCTGAAAACACTGGCAGTTTCACCACTTCCTTTCATTTAAAAAACTCTTTGGGCCAAATCCTCCTAAACCAGCTGGAGCCTTATTCTCCCTCCCTTTTTTCTCTTAGGCTACAACATGGAGATAGGCAACAGGTAGGGCTTAGCATTGGCCATTGCCACAATGAGTTCAGCATTTCAAAAGGCACAGTCAGAGCTGAACAATGATCAAACCCTGCAAAAAATCATGAAGGAGAAGGATCCTGGGTTTTATTTAAAATCAGG
The DNA here is from genome assembly GCA_013399695.1 of Formicarius rufipectus. NCBI lineage: Eukaryota > Metazoa > Chordata > Aves > Passeriformes > Formicariidae > Formicarius > Formicarius rufipectus. The sequence goes on along the minus strand of VXAU01003012.1, from coordinate 645,960 downwards.
CAACATGGCACCACTTGATTGCTTAGAATGCTGCTGGGCTGAGTGTACAGGTAGCAGCTCACCCACAGCAAATCTAATGAATGCTGTAATTTCTCTTTATATTGTGCTCTAGCTTCAATTCTGTGCCGAAAATGGTTTAAAGTGGAATTAAGCTTGTCTCACTCACAGGCAAACTTTGATTTTTTTGTTCCCTTTCCCTAATTCAAGTACCCAACAAGTACAACTCAACTTAAAAATAAAATTAGGACTGAGGAAGGGAAGATGTGTCAGTCACAGGAGGAGCTGAGCTCTCCATAGTTGGGAAAACAGCGTGGGAGATGATGGATGAGCAGCTGGGAACATCTAGATTCTGATCCACCTGTCTTGGCTGTGTGCTGAGAGGAGCAGCCCTGCCTCACATCTGCTACAAAATTGGACCTGTTACATCTCACACAATCCCTTCAAAAATGCAGCCCGAGCTTTGCTGTGAGGGAGTTGTTACATTTGCACCCAAACTCAACTCTGTATTACCTTAATGCCAGTGGTGGCAAAAAGTCACTTCACGTGAGTTGCAACCGGAGAACTGTAGCTAAGGATGCACAAGGTCAAACTCTTCTCGAGAGGTTTTCCAGCAAGATAAAGCACTGGAAATTTTCTCTGGAAAAATCAGTGTAGCCCCACTCACAGGACTGGTGTGGGATCAGCAGAGGCTTCCACTCATCCCTTACAGCCATTACAATCAGAGGATGACTTCACTAAATTGACTGATTAATTAACCAACCTAGCTAGTCATGCCCTAACTGCTGTCATCAGAAGGAAAAGGTTTGTTTCATCTCAACATTCAGCCATCAGAGGGACAAACCCAGAGATTTGGGGTTTGTAGAGTCGCCACTGTAACTTTGCAATAGTTTTTGATTCCATCAGTGCAATTTTAAGACGGTTAATTACATCAAGAGGAGGTTTAAAATTTATATATATGGGGGGGGTTATACTTTAATTTAAAAGAACAGTGTCGGTAGTGGGAGAAATTATAGTGGGATGCTGGGATCTCTGTCATCCACCACACCGCTGCTCCTCAGACAGCAATCACAGGAGATCAGCAGCAAGCTGTGAACAAGGTTCTTCCAAGCAGCAGCCTCTGGCTCTGTGGCAGGAGCAACAGGCAGTCACAAAGACCACACCAGAGTTGCCCCTGGCTTTGCCACATGGGGAAGCAGCTCATGGGCTGTCTGGGTTGCTCTGTCCTTGTCTCAGTTGTGTTTGCCTTTGAGGGGACAAAACTCTCCCTCCCAAACCCCACTGCTGGGAGCCTCCCCTTGCCCACGCTTCCCCCCAAGTTGTGTTGCCATCACATGAGTGTAATTCCAATTTTCCAAAGTGGGAATTTGTGCCCCACAAGGCAGAGCTCTCACCCACCCAAAAGGACGTCCCTGTGGATTTAAGGATGAGTCTCAGGGTGCTGCATTGGCCAAAAAAAAACCCACAAAAAACCTACCTGATGTTCAATGTAGCCATGTTTTTGTGAATATCTGGCAACCAAAAGATTTCCTGAATTCTGTTTCTTTTCCCCAAAGCTTTGCCTGGTCACTTTGGGGAGGGTAACTATCTCCTTTCTTGCACTGTCAGCAGCACCACTGCAGGTGGTGGTGGTTTCAGGAATGCTGGGATGGATGCTGCTGGATGCCAGCACTGAGGACACACTCTGGGCAGGGATATGGTGTTTTACCCACTCCCACTCCCTCCCTCCTTCACCCACTCCCCACTCGTGACACAATTACAGCAGACTGGCACAATAGTGGACGGGTTTTTTTGAAAATTTAGTACAAACACAACCCAAACCTGCTCATATTAAAGCAATTAAGGAATTAAGGGATGTCACAGCATGTGGGGAGAACTAAGCTATTATTTTGTTTCCTGATAGATGCTAAGTTCACTGAAAATTTGAGTATCATGCCACTCAAAACTATTCATGAGTAGGGGGGTTATTTGAGAAATAAAAAGTCTGAATTCATTTGTATGTGTTTTTAAGGAAAGCTTTCTTTCAAAAATGCCAGTCTTTGGGTGTTTTTTTTTTTACTTCTAAATAAAACTTCCAACCTTTTGGTTTTTACTTTAAAATATCGTTGTCCCACCAAAAAAATAAACCAAAAAGAGTTTTTAAAGGAATTAAACCCCCTAAAAATAAAATGCTTTATGTCAGCTAAGCACAATGTCTGTGACTGATACAAAATCACATTTCCAAGGGGTTTTAGATTACCTGTAAAATCTGGTAAAAAAAAAAGCAATCTGTTTTCAGGTCTGTATAGTCCACTTTTATCCTAACAGTTTTCTGCTTTAGTCACCAAAAGGAAAACATATTTTCCCCCCAGCTCCATACATAAGGTGCTCAAAACCCCACCAAAGGATTTAGGATTAATGCACCGACTCTTCCATCAGCCAGACTCCCTTCTGCATCAACTCCAGGGAAGAAAAGTTGGAAGCTCAAGTCTAGAGCAGATGAATGGGTTGGTACTGGGTGAGTTTTCGAAGAAAGACCTGAACAAGAGTCAATCTGGGAAGAATTCAGGCTAAAAGTTGTGCAGAGAAAAGGGAAATCCCAGCTGTCAACCAGGTGACCACAATGGGGGCATCACACGAGGAGGATTTTGTGAGTGAGAACCATTCCCAGGTGCTTTAAGACCTTTATAAGGATTCAGTATGGAGAGTTTGCTGACTTAAAGAGAGAGGGGGAAAAGGAAAAAAAAAAGAGAAAAGTAAGTACAACCACTGTTTTTACCACAAGAGTAAAGAAACACTGAATAATTAAAGTACAAACTAACATTTTATGGGCTTACGGATGTTCTGTCAGGAGAAACACTTAAAAGTATGTGATCCATGCTGCAATGTTTGTGTTGGTTTTAACAAATTTGGCATCTAGTCTCCTCTTTCCTCTCCCAGGCCACAGGCACGGGCAACATCTGGCTCCAAGAGGAAGGCACATCCTGTGCCACTTCCATAGCCACTGCTGCCATATTCCCTGAGAAATCCACAGCCTGGCTCTTTCCCACTTTCACCATAGGGACATTGGTGGGTTTAGGGAATAAAAGGAAGAGGAAAATGTTTCAGCGAAAGGAGAAAACTCCCAAGACCCTTAATTCATATAACCCAAGATATCCCGTGTGCCTGAGGATGCCCAATTGCCCTCAGGAAGCAGGAATGGAAGCAGGAGACTGCCACTTCCAGCAAATCTGGGCAGATCCCTCAATAGCCTTCCATCTTTTGAAAAGTGAAAAATGTCCAGAGTATAAATTTGGAGTTCTTTGGTTCTAGTCAAGGCAAGTAGCCAAATTAAGCCTGTAAAGCTGCATGGTCTGGTATGCGTAGCAGAGCTCCCTCAAATTCCAAGCTCACCACAGAGTATCCTGATTTTGAAGGAGTCCACAAGGATCATCAAGTCCAAGTCCCGGCCCTGCACAGGACAATCCCAAAAAATCACATCGCGTGCCTGCAAAAGCAACTGTTTTTCATGTTTGTGGGGCCTGGCTGTTGAAATGAGCACCTTGCACTCTTGATCTGCCTCAGATGTGCAGCCACATGAGTTTTTACACGTCCTTTGGCCAAACCTGAGCAAAATTTAACACTCTGGTACATCATGTGGAGTTGTCCATTTGTCTCTAAACCATGTAAGTGGTGCTTCGTCAAGGGCTGTAGAAGCATCATTTGAAATTCCTTCTCTGGAAGATGCTGTGAGTGTTATTTCCTTGGATCTTGAAGCCTGGAAAAGGGACCTCAGTGTCTGTGTGAAAGGGGTGAAGGCACCAGACCAGTCCTCCCACAGGCTCTTTGCTTGAGCTTCACTTATTGGAAGTCCCTCTCTTGCAAAATAGAGATACAACACCCCTGTGTCATCAGGTGTGGTGTGAATGAATTCATTAGCACTGGCAAGGTGTTCAAATGTGGGATTAATTTCATAACTAATGATAATTAAAGTATTTTATAATATAATTAGAGTCCCATTCAGCATGACATTCTCTTACTGACTATTCCATAAATACCTAATTATTGGTCAACCTGTTTTTCCTCAATCCATAACATCTTTGTCCATGTTTTTCTAAGGTCTCCAACTGCTTCTCTCACAATCATTTTGCCACTTCCACTTTAGACCAATTTTTCCTTCCAGATTTTGAGTTATGCACAGGTTTGACAAAATGGCCACATTTGAAGTAAAAAAAATAAAACACAAATTTCCAAGGCTCAGTGCCAAACAAACAAACAAACAAACAAAACAAACAAACAAACAAAAATAATCTTTGTGGGATCACAAAGAGGTTCATTTCCCTCAGAAATATTTTTCCTCAAAGTAAATGCCCACTTGGGCTGTAAAATTATCTTGTCTTTCTGAGGAACACCTTGGACACCGATTTACTTTAGTCACCAGGAGTTGTGAGCTTGGTGAATACCAAAACTCTGGAGTGTTAAAAGGCCAAGTGTTTAATCAATAATAATTCATACACCTCACACTGGAAAGCTTTTTTGAATGTCAAATGCTGTGTAAAATACAGCCAGTGGTGTTTATATTAGTTGGGGGTTTTTATCTAATAGGCTTTGTATAATAACTCCTGTAACAATTAAATCAAGCACAAGGCTGAAACTATCTACAGTGCAAGAGGATAGAATGAAAATAAAATATTTTATTAAAAATGCACTTTAGAAAGGTTTAAAAGTCCTTAGTTATGTGAAAGGAATCGACCTTCTTCCTTTTGTAGTGTTCCTTCAACAAAGAACTTCAGTGAGTTAAGGGGAATTGAGCAATTATATTGTTATACTATTATACTATAATTTGCATTTCTTGATAACGCTTATGTCAAAAAGTGTTGGAAAGTTGCCTTTCAATAAAATATTTAAATTGCTGACTTAGTCTGAGACTGTCTGTGCTACACAGACTAAAGACATACTGCAGCTTATTCCAAATTTCTCATCAGATATCACACCTATGGATTTATGGACTCTACAGACTCAATCACAGCAACTGACCTAATTATGGAGCTATAGAAACCTACTCCCAGCTCCATACTCAGGTAGGAATCCTATAGCAGTGGTCCAAAATCCTACAGGTAGTCCAACAGCAAAGTATGATACAAGAAAAATATGATACAAGGAAAGAATTATAGAGGAAAAATACGCCAGGGCTGAAAGCAAAGTATTGCAAGAACAAAAATGGGGCTGAAGTTGCTGCTTTTCCACATTTCACTAGAGATAAGAGCGTGAACTGATGAAGTGAAAATACAGAATGACAGACTCATTCAGGATGCAAATCATTAAGGTTGGAAAAGACCTCCATGATCAAGTACAACCTGTGATCAGTCACCACCTTGTCAACTAAACCAAGCACTGAGTGCCACATCCAGTTGTTCCTCGAACACTTCCAGGGATGATGACTCCACCACTGCCCTGGGCAGTTGGTTTCAGTGCCTGGCAACTCTCTCTATGAAGAAATTCCTCCTGATGTCCAATCAGGCTTTTCCCTCTCATCCTGTCACTTGTTTCTTGGGAGAAGATGCTGGCCCCTGCCTTGCTACAACCTCCTCTCAGGTATGTACTCTCCTCTTCCTCAAAAACAATACAGAGAAGAGACACATGACAAAGTGAATCCCACTTGGATATTCATGCTCCAGCCATCTCCATCCTCCTGCACACACACATGCCTGGATCTTCCCCCTCAAATTAGTACCTGCAGCCAACCCTTTTCTCACTCATTCTTGCCACAGAAAGCTGCAAATCACTTCCCAGCATATTTTATCTAATATCTTTTCTGCACCTCCTCCTGAAAGCTCTGGGTTTGCAAAGAGTAGGAGAAGAACCTCAGGGTTTAGAGGATATTCTCCAGGTCTCATCCATATACATCCAAAACACTCCCTAGACAGACACCAACAAGCAAGAATATGTTTTGGGTGGCCAAACCAAGAGACCTCAGAAGGATTTTGGTCTCATTAATTGGGTTATCAGCACCTCCTGAACTCAGACCCCTCTTGCCATGTCAATCAAGATGCCACATCATCACTGGTCCACCTAAAAACGGCACTGAGAGATGGACAGGGAGTGTAGGAAAATATATGGGCAGGGTTGTGTTAGATACACGCTACTTCATTTCAGCTGTAGATCCAAAAAGCTGTAACAGAGGTGTTACCTTGCACCAGAAACAACCTGAAGAACTGACCTTCACAGGTTAGAGCAGCTCAGACTGTAAACGTGGCTTGATTGCCTAAATGCAGGTATCCAGTGTCACCTGGGATGTACTGGGTGTCCCAGCTGGCCTCCAGCTCCCCCAGGAGGGGCACAGATCTCCTGCCAGTCCTCTGCTCCACCAGTGCTTTGTGAGGGTCTCAGATGACTAGAGGTCATCTTGGATGCTCCTGGCAGCCACATGCAGGCAACTGATTTGAGCCCTGTGCCACTGTGGTGTGTGGAGACAGGACACAGCCAAGAAATGGCAAAAATTCCACCCCGAAGGCATTTACTCTCCCAAGAAACCTCCAGCCAAAGAACCTCACCTCAGTGTTTATCAATGAGTGCTCACGAAAGGAAGGTTGTTTTTTTTCTTTTCAACAACCTGTTGATACCAGATTTAACCACACCACCAGTGTGAAAACAAATGCAGAAGCCAAACACTTCCACAGAAAATCCTGCTGCATCTGGTTCACGTTTCTGCTTTCTGGACACAGGCGTAAACTGGTGTGGCATTAACACCCCCTTCACTTTAGAGGAATGAAGTGACAGCCCCTGGCACGGCTACCTCTGCACAGGAATATGAAAGCTCCAGAAATTCCTCTCCTCCGGTGAAAAATCCCTTTGCAAGCAGCCGTCTGAGTAGGCGCGGGGAGGGGGAGCTGCGGGAAGGGAAGTGCTCCGACCAGGGATGATGAGAAGAGGGAGGTGGGCACTGCACCGTCCCGGGGGACTCCCACCCTCCCGTACCATTAAGCCCGCAGGCAGATCAGCCGGGGCTCCGGGAACACGCAGGGGAGGGAGATGAAAGGCTCCTGGAAGAAATCAGGTGCAGGGGGTGGGCAGATGCTGCTAAAGAGCAAAGAGACCCGGCCAGGCTCATTTGTCTGGAAGGGAACCAGCAGGAACTTTCTTTTTATCTCCGATTGTGGATGTTAGGGTAGTTCCTAAAGGCCACAGCCAGGGTGGACTCCACCGCTCTGCCTCTCCCTGCCTGTACAGGCAAGGAAATTGCATCAATATATTTTTCCACAGGTAAAAAATCCCCCACTGTGATGGCCGTGGTCCCATTAACTCCTCTCTGCCTTTGGGACCTGGTCAGATTCTACATCTCCCAGCAGAACCCCAGCTGGGGGATGTTTGAGCTGTTTGTCCAACACCAGTAGGACATGGCCAGGTGTTCCTGGGCCAACCCACAGCTCTGCCAGAGCCAGTCCTGCCTGTCTGCACTGACCACTGCCTGGCTCTGCTGGAGGATTAGCCATGCTCCACCTGCTCTGCCCGGGATTTAGTGGGCCACCCCTTGCCAGGCAGAGTGAGGGGGCAGACAGAGAGCCCCGTCTGTCTGTCTGTCTGCCTGCCTGGGGATTAGCCTGGCCCCACCTGGGCTGCCCCCAACTCTGCTCACCAGGATGGCCCCAAACTGAACAACTCTTTTCTGCGTGGACTGGTGGGCCACAGCTGGCTGTCTGTCTGTCTGAGAGTGCTGGATGGACACTGCTTTGCCCCTTCTGCCATCATGTCCATCCATCTGTCTGAGTGGGCAGCCACACACTGTCATGTCCGTCTGCAAAGGGGTACTGGGCACAGCCCTTTCTGTTTGTGAGGGGCACTGGGCACAGCTCTGTCTGTCCGTCTGTCCATCTGTAATGGGATGCTGAGCACAACCCTACCCATATGTCTGTCTGTGAAGAGATACTGGGCACAGCCCTGTCCATCTGTCTATCTGTGAGGGGATGCTGGGCAATGCCCTGTCCCTCTGTGTGTCTGTGGAGGGATGCTGAGCACAGCCCTGTCCATCTGTCTGTCTGTGAGTGGATGCTGAGCACAGCCCTGTCCGTCTGTCCATCCATGGGGCGATGCTGGGCACAGCCCTGTCTGTCTGTCTGTCTGTGAGGGGATGCTGGGAACAACCCTGTCTGTCTGTCTGTCTATGTGTCTGTGAGGGGAGGCTGGGCACAGCCCTTGTCTGTCTGTCCATCCATGGGGGGATGCTGGGCACAACCCTGTCTGTCTGTGAGGGGATGCTGGGCACAACCCTTTCTGTCTGTCCATCCATGGGGGGATGCTGGGCACAACCCTGCCTGTCTGTCTGTCTGTCTGTCTGTCTGTCTG
>VXAU01003012.1:542863-621313 GCA_013399695.1 Formicarius rufipectus | reverse complement strand
AAAAAAAAGAAAAAAAAAAAGATATATATGCATAAACCTTTTTTTTCCTGGATTTGGCAGATATGTATAATTATATTAAAATGGTTCTAGCACACTTGATGGTTGTCTTCCATTTTAATCTCCTCTGGTAAGTGACGGAGAAGAGGTGATGCCGTCTGCTGGTTTCCTGTTTGCAGCCAGGCATGGGGGGACCAGGAGGGTCTTGCTGCTTCTGCAGGGCCCAGGCAATAGGGGGTGTTGCTGGGCAGTTCCCCACGTAAAGGAAGGAAAACCAAGGGGGGATTATTTCATTTTTGGGTTTTTTTTGGTTGTTTTTTTGTTTTTTGTTTTTTTAATTTTTAATCAAAAAATCTTTCATTACGAACACGCCTTGGATAATGAGACTTTTCCCACCACAGCTTTCCCGAATCTCTTTGTGGGGAGGGAGGGATGAGTTTGCCCTGTGGCCTTCCAAAAGATGGAGTCCCCAGTTATGTTTGGGGAAAGCCCTGAAGTTTCTAGGGGGAAGAAGGGGAAACCTGGGAGTGGTCAGGCAGGATCACATAAGTGGAGGTGCTGTGGAAGGAGGAGGACAAGTGTTTGAGCTACAGTCTCACTAGCTGAAGTCACAGCGCCCTACGATGCAGGATCAGGCCCTTCCCAAGCATCTTGGTGGCTCTTTCTCTGTCCTTCTCCCTCTTTCTCCTTCTCTCCTTCCCATCACTGGAGTGCTGAACCTGGCTTGGATTTAATGTAGCAAAACAATAGGAACCTCTGGAGAGAGGGAGACACAGACAAAAGTCCTCAGCTCCATCCCACTCTCACCATGTGTCCCCCCAGGCTTGTCACCAGCACCCTCATGCCCGTGAGCCACCTGGGGCCACAGCTGTGAGATCCCTATACTCCCTGTGGTCCCCAGGACTGGGGAGCATGAGGATGCAGCTCACCTGCCATGCCTCAGCTTTATATCCCAGCAAACAGGCTGTCCCTCTCCACAGGCACTAGAAAAACCAGTCCTTCCTGCGCTGACATTTGTGTCCTTCGTGAGCAAAGATCAGCCTTTAAAATAAACAAATTTCAGCTGTGAGCTGAGTCTGGTTTTTATGCTGCACTTGTGGGTTGGTGGTTTTCTCATTTAGCTTTTTTATTTTATGGGAGGATATGTGCAGGGGAGGTTTGGGAAGCACAGGGCAGGGATGCTGGGGCTGCCAGGGACAGCTCAGCCATGTCTGTGCCGTCGGCGTTTCCCGAGCAGCAGTGTGGAAAGTTTCATTTCTCCACTGATTTGCTTCAAACCATCAAAGTTTACCTCTACCCCAAAAGATATTCAAGCAAAATATGCTCAAAAAAAAAAAAAAAAAAAAAAAGAAAGAAAAACCAAAACAAAACATGTCCTTGTTGAACTGGGACACAGCGTCCCACCTGTCTGGAAAAGCTCATTGTTTCCTGAGCTTTTGATTATTAATTTTTTTAAAGCCTCCTTAAAACCTCTTTTCATATTTTGCTTCTCCCATCTTATCTTTTACTTTTCTTTCCTGAATATTTCCCTGTCTGTCAGGGATGAGCTCCTTCAGCTAGTGCCTCTTTTTATCAGAAAAAGGCAATTCATGTCAAGAATTTCTCTGAATTTCCCCTGTCTTTTTGCAGTTCCCATGTTTTCTCTACCTGGTTATTTCTGATTTCAATTTAAATGGGCCCACATGTGGGCAAAGGGCAAAATCCCAAGGTGAGCTGGCAAACAAAAAGTATTATGTAAAGCGTTTCAACTCCTTTTTCATTTTTAATGTTTTAGATTTCCTGGTAGAAGTCATTTACTCTGAACTCAGGCTGCAGTAGGCAATCCTGGATCCAATAAAATTGATGGGGAAGGCTGGGAAGACCACAACAGTTTAGTGTTGGAAAGCCGGATTTAGGGGCAAAGAGCTGATTAGGAGGTGTTTGAGGTGTTTGATTTGAGGTGTCGTGATCAGCCCCACAAATTACACATACAAGCAAATCCTCTGAGTGTCCTGCATGGTGACATTTCTCACCTGAGGTCGTGGGGTAAATCTACAAAACTGAAAAAGCAAAAAAAAAACAGGAGGGAAATCTTGACCCCCAACCACAGATGAGCTGCCTGGAATGCCAGCTGCAGCACCTCTGCCTGTTCCCTGACTGCATCTTGCCTTGCTCCTTGACTGATCCTCCTCCTCCTGCTCTGCTTCCTTGCCTGATTCCCTCTCCATGTGCTGTTCACCTTGTCTGCACCCTGCCCCATATATTTTTCCACTCCCTGTCTTATCCTTGCCTGCTTCTTGCCCCATCCTATGTGTTGTCTTTCACCTTCTCCCTGCCAGCACCTGCCCACACCACCCAGTGTCCCCCAGTAACCAGCATCTCTGCTCCCATCCCAGGCTGAGCCAGATCAGGGACCCCCAAAACAGGGACAAGTTTTGGGGTGAGTGCATTTCCAGGAGGAGCCCCGGGCTGGGCAGCTCTGCCAGTTTCCAAGGAGACAGGGGAGACTTACTGAAAAGAGATGGATTTAGGGACTCACAGTGGAGCTTCACCCCCTGGTGCTGGGTGGAGTGGCACAGGGACCCCTCAGACCCTCACTCATACCCCTGGCACTGCCTTAACCAGTGTTCTGAGGTGGCAGGGGCAGGGCTGGAGGGTTGGGTATGGGTTTAGGTTTGGAAGGGCTGAGTTTGGGTCTGGAAGAGTAAGAAAGAAAGAATTGGGAAGGTTGGGCATGGATACAGGTTTGGTGGTTAGGAGGGCTGGTATGGGTTGGCTTTGACTTGCATTGCAGACCTAATCCAGTTTTAAGGATTAATAATGGAATGGGGATCCCAGAAGGGGCCCCTAACCTCAGTCCCCCTATTTCCCAAGAACCAGTGAGGCCAGGTCCCCTCAGCCCCTGGAGCCATGCAGGGCTGGGTGTGCTGAGGAGACAAACCCCCAAAGGCAGCCCCCCGTGGTCGCCCCTGTCCCCTGCTGGGGTTGTCACCTGGGAGGGGGCACCTCTGCTCCCCACTCCCAGCCCTGTGGGGTGCAGAGACCAAGGGATTTGCAGGGCTCAGAGACCCCTCCATGTGGATAGACATGGATAGAGCAGAACTGTGGGTACCTATGGATGCTCACGCCAACACACACATGGCTACAGCACATAAACACATGGATACAGCACGTGTTCACATGGCTACAGCACATAAACACATGGATACAGCACGTGTTCACATGGCTACAGCACATAAACACATGGATACAGCACGTGTTCACATGGCTACAGCACATAAACACATGGATACAGCACGTGTTCACATGGCTACAGCACATAAACACATGGATACAGCACGTGTTCACATGGCTACAGCACATAAACACATGGATACAGCACGTGTTCACATGGCTACAGCACATAAACACATGGATACAGCACGTGTTCACATGGCTACAGCACATAAACACATGGATACAGCACGTGTTCACATGGCTACAGCACATAAACACATGGATACAGCACGTGTTCACATGGCTACAGCACATAAACACATGGATACAGCACGTGTTCACATGGCTACAGCACATAAACACATGGATACAGCACGTGTTCACATGGCTACAGCACATAAACACATGGATACAGCACGTGTTCACATGGCTACAGCACATAAACACATGGATACAGCACGTGTTCACATGGCTACAGCACATAAACACATGGATACAGCACGTGTTCACATGGCTACAGCACATAAACACATGGATACAGCACGTGTTCACATGGCTACAGCACATAAACACATGGATACAGCACGTGTTCACATGGCTACAGCACATAAACACATGGATACAGCACGTGTTCACATGGCTACAGCACATAAACACATGGATACAGCACGTGTTCACATGGATACAGCACATAAACACATGGATACAGCACGTGTTCACATGGATATAGCATATGCTCACATGGATAAAACACACAAACATGTGGATACAGCACATGTTCACATGGATAAAACACACAAACACATGGATACAGCGCACATACATGGACACAGCACATACACACAGAGATACAGCACACAAACACATGGATACAGCACATGTACACATGGATACAGCACGTGTTCACATGGATACAGCACACATTCACATGGATATAGCACATACAAACATGTGGATACAGCATATGTTCACATGGATAAAACACAAACACATGGATACAGCACATGTTCACATGGATAAAACACATAAACGCATGGATACAGCACATGTTCACATGGATAAAACACACAAACGCATGGATACAGCACATGTTCACATGGATAAAACACATAAATGCATGGATACAGCGCACACACATGGACACTGCACACACACATAGATACAGCACACAAACACGTTGATACAGCACATGTTCACATGGATAAAACACATGGATACAGCACATAAAACACATGGGATTGGGGTGGGAGGGAGCTGGGGGTTTTGTGGAACCGTGTAAGGGATGGGCTGGCTCAGTGCTTGGAGAGGTGTTGGGGAGAAGAGGTGGTGGAGAGGAAGGAAAAAGAGGAAGGGAAAAAAGGAAGGAAAGAAGGGAAAGGATGGAAGGAAGGAAGGAAGGAAGGAAGGAAGGAAGGAAGGAAGGAAGGAAGGAAGGAAGGAAGGAAGGAAGGAAGGAAGGAAGGAAGGAAGGAAGGAAGGAAGGAAGGAAGGAAGGAAGGAAGGAAGGAAGGAAGGAAGGAAGGAAGGAAGGAAGGAAGGAAGGAAGGAAGGAAGGAAGGAAGGAAGGAAGGAAGGAAGGAAGGAAGGAAGGAAGGAAGGAAGGAAGGAAGGAAGGAAGGAAGGAAGGAAGGAAGGAAGGAAGGAAGGAAGGAAGGAAGGAAGGAAGGAAGGAAGGAAGGAAGGAAGGAAGGAAGGAAGGAAGGAAGGAAGGAAGGAAGGAAGGAAGGAAGGAAGGAAGGAAGGAAGGAAGGAAGGAAGGAAGGAAGGAAGGAAGGAAGGAAGGAAGGAAGGAAGGAAGGAAGGAAGGAAGGAAGGAAGGAAGGAAGGAAGGAAGGAAGGAAGGAAGGAAGGAAGGAAGGAAGGAAGGAAGGAAGGAAGGAAGGAAGGAAGGAAGGAAGGAAGGAAGGAAGGAAGGAAGGAAGGAAGGAAGGAAGGAAGGAAGGAAGGAAGGAAGGAAGGAAGGAAGGAAGGAAGGAAGGAAGGAAGGAAGGAAGGAAGGAAGGAAGGAAGGAAGGAAGGAAGGAAGGAAGGAAGGAAGGAAGGAAGGAAGGAAGGAAGGAAGGAAGGAAGGAAGGAAGGAAGGAAGGAAGGAAGGAAGGAAGGAAGGAAGGAAGGAAGGAAGGAATAGAAATTCAGAAGGGATGGAGAAATGTCATTTTCCAGCTGCTTGGACAGCCTGGTGTCTCCCTGCTGCTGTTGCTGCTAAAGCACCTCTCTGCTGGGACAGAGCAGAGGGAGGTGATGGTGGTGGGGAGAAGAGGTGATGAAGAGATAGATAAATATATAAATCCCACACAAACTGTTAGAATCTGCTCTGAGAGTCAATTTTGACTTTTAGGCTCATGAACCATTAATAAAAATCTCCTTACACTCAAATGGCTCTCAAATGCTGTGATAGCGGATTACAAACTCCTAATGGAGATACTGTATGATCAAATATTCTCTAAGCAGCGAGGTCTAACATGCTGGGGGTGGCCGGGCCACCTGATTATCAGCTTATCGGCAAATACTTCTTAGTGTGGGATGTGCCAAAAAGAAAGTGTCTTCCTCGGGGTGGCCTCTTCCCTGTTCTTCATTCAAGCAGCTTTGGGAATGGTATCATGTGGCCTGGGGGTTGTATGATGCCCTCTGTCTGGCAATGATGTCCCCACTCCGTCATGGGACTTGACCTTGGTTTCTGTTTTTCTCTGTTAGAGGTGCACAATTGGAGGGACCACAGGGGCTTCAGGCTCCCACTGCACAGAGAAAACACCTTTTTTGGTCCCAACTACCTCTTGGTGACATTCAGCCCTTGCCAGGATCAAACCACTGTATGTGATGTGTAATTATTTGGTAATTAAATTTGGAAGGCTGAGGCAGCATCAGTATAGGGAGAGCAAGAGGAAAGCAGGTGACTGTGAGGCCAGAGACCTTCTTACCTCCCAGAGCTAATTGCTGGGGAAACTGGACTGTATTTCTGTTTGATTTCTGTTTTCAGGGAGGAACTGGTTCTTTCCCTGCCTCCCCTCACACTCTCACAGGTATGGACCCTGGTATTTATTCTCATGAGGATGTTGGTAACTAGAGGTGCAATATTTCTACCAGAGCTGCTGATGCTTGGAAAATGCAGCATCTAACCCACCATGGGAACCCCGTGCCCTGGGAGGGTCTGGGATCAGGCTGGAGAGAGAGGACAGGGCATAAGGGAGCAAGAAGGGCAACTTCTATAAGGAAAATGTATTTTAAAAGTCCTTTCTGATCTGTAACCTTCCCAACGGGGACTGTGTTTTGTGTGTGTGTACAGCACCCAGCACAGAGGGGCTGTGGGACCCTGCTGCCACTCTCCTTCACCACTGACACCACTCACAGCCTGCTGGGACATGACTTAGCTCCCACTTTGCTGAAGTAATGACACATGAGGATTTTCAAAATTTGGAACATTTGAGGCTTTTCCAAAGCGAGTTGTGGGGTCGGGATGTCAATGCCAAGCAGAAGAACTTTCCTCCTGACCTGCACTGATTCACTTATGACTTTTTGGTAAGGCTTGGCAGGTGTTTTATGTTTCCAAGCACCAGCCTTGGGAGGCAGGGAGGATGACCACGCTGGGCTGCCTTCCTCGTCCCTCCCCTGCCCGAGGGGAGAGGCAATTCCCTTGCTCACAGTGTGTTTCCCAACAAGGCCAGATCCTCCTGCATCCTCTTTCCTTTAACAAGAGACAAACCATGGTTGTTTTCAGGCAGATTCAAGCAGAGGTGAAGCTGATCTATCTCCTGATGTTGCTGTTAAAAGCAAAGTGTCCCTCCATCCATGCAACTCCGTACCACAGTTGTGGAAGGACAGGTAACCGTGTTCCCTGTCTCCGATTTTTGGAGCCCCCAAATGCCGCTGTGGCTCCTCTATAGGATGTGGTGCCACAGGGTTTATCCTTTAGGATAATCAGACTTCTCTCCCATTAAGAAAATATGTGGAGCCACCCCCCAGGGAAGCCTGTCTGGGGAATTACTGCAGGCTGAGCCAGATGAGGGGGTTTGCCCAGGGGGCTGCAGAGCTGCAAATGAGGAATGTGGTGAGTTGTGAGGGTGTTCACTGAGTGGTGAAGGTGTTCCTTCAGAGTCAAGCAGAGGAGGAGACATGACCCCTAAGCCCTCCTGACAGTTGTGAGGTTGCAGGAACTGGGGTGGTGGAATGCTGACAAGTGTGATGGAGGCTGGTAGGAACCCAAACACCTTCAGTCCTGAGTCAGTGGGGGGATAAGGACGGGGATGTGGTCCCTGAAACCCTGGAAATTCCCAAATCCGGTGCAAGAGGAGACCTGTACTGAAATGGTGTTGTCCAGTCTCAGGACCTGGCTTTGCAACTGAAAGTGGAGGATCAGGAAGGGTTCAAGAAGAGCCAGAAAAGCAATTCAAGGAGTGGGGAACCTGCTTGGTGGAAGACTAGGGGAGATTTTGTCAACATATGAGTTACCCAAGAGAAGGCTGAGATGATGTAAGTATTTTTGGTGAGTGCAGGATATTACCTGGAAGATGAAAGCATGTTTTTACCCACCTGGTAAGAGTATGGAAGTTGACAAGTTAAAATAAGATTCATCCAAAGTGGCCATCTGAGAAAAATAAAGCCAGCTGAAACAAATTGCCTCAGGACATGGAAGCTGTGCTGGGGCTTTTTTGAGTATTACAGTCAAATATCTGTATTCCTTTCTAAAAGAAATGCACTAGGGATTTGTCACTGCCCATAATGACTTAAAATACAATATGACACTTCCCTTATGGCAACCATCCAGGTTACTCTGATGTTTCAGGGCTATGTGCAGGACTTTGTAGAGGTTGGAGTATTCACCAGATGGTTCCTGGGGAAATTTGCATCTGTATCATCTCCACTCATGGGAAATCAAACCCAGCTGGTGCAGGAGAGGGCTGAGAGCTGGGCACCAGGGATCAGGGCACCAGTGGGACAGGTGGTCTGTGCTGCTGGGATTTGTGTTGTGGTAGGACCTCCAGGCTGATGGCTCATCCAAGACGAGAGTGACGGAGGCACGGCACGCCGTCAGTGTCCAGCCTTTCCCATGTGTGTGGAACAGGCCATCTGCAGTGGAACAAGGACACTCTCCCACTCCTGTTGTAATACTGAGATCCCCAAGGTAAGCCAGGAGAGGGAAATATCTTCCAAGAGTTTCCTGGAGGGAAGCTGGGTCAGCCCTGCTGCACCTCTGCTCTTTCTGTTTTCCTTTGGCTTCTCTCCTCTGCTCTCCTGCCAGAGGGACTGAGGACACAGTGCCAACCTCTCCAGGTGTGCAAACTATCCACCTGCTTTGGCAGGTACTGCCAGGGGCAACCTACACTGATGAAGGGCTGCCAAAGCTCCTTTCTGACTCATGGTCTCCCATACCAACAGTGAGAGAGGTGACTGCAGAAGGGTCACAGCAGGGACAGCTGCCTCTCTTTCTCTGGTTTTAGGGGGTGCCTTCTGCATTTTCCAGGCTGCCAGTGCTTGATGGACCTTCCAGATCTGCTAAAAGTCTGGGGCATTGCAAGGGATGGTGGTGGAAAATGAGTAACAAACAGCATGCTGGAGCCATTTGGAGTTCGGTGGGAACAGCTGTGCAGATGCAGAGGTCACCCTGAGAAATCACTCTGATCCCTGTATAACTGAAACCAAAATTAGAGCCTTGTATTGATGTGACCACATTAAAACAGCTCCTGGATGTCCCAGGGAAAATCCTGGTCTCTGACATTTCATTTTTTACTTTGGGGCCTCCCTTTGCCACCTGCCAATGGGTCAGGCTGCAAGAATCAAAGGCAAAAGAGCACTGAGCAGCACCCTGGGGTGTCAAGGGACATGCAGGTCCCTCCTTGCCAGGGTGATTCTGCAGCATCTGCTTCTCACACACCTGTCCCAAGGCCTAAACGTGATGCAGGAGGGTCCTCATGGCTTTTATGGCTCCGTGGCTTTTATGCTTCTGCCGCAGTGCCATGACTGCCTCAACCTTTGCACAGGCACTGCAGCATGCAGCTGTTTTTACTTGGCCTTTCATATTTGCTGCAAGAAGATATCTGGGCTTTTTTCAAGATTTCTGGAAGGCTGAGATTTCCTAAACCCAGGAGCTGAGCCTTGCAGAGGGTATCCTTAGCCCTGTTGGGATAGGGGCAAGCAGAGAGGGTGATGTTCCTGTGCCAGACGCAGCCCCTCAATGGAGCACGGGGCAAATCGTAGAATCATGGAATGAATTGGGTTGGAATGGACCTTAAAGATGATGTATTTCCACACCCCCTGCCGTGGGCAGGGAACAAACTGTGTCTGGCACTTGAGCACAGGGGAATCGAGGTGTTGCAAAAGCAGGAGGTGGGTTGAGCTGCAGCAGGAAAGGGGGTGTGAGACAGAAATCAGCTGTGGCACCCCCTGGCAGCAAGGACGACGACGTGTTGGTCTCCTGATAACCAGGAAATCCAGCGATGCTTGTGGGCTCATACTGGGAATCTGTGACTGTAACTGTCCCCATCAGCATTAACATCCAGCCTCTTTATTAGGCAGTGATTAGATATTACACAGGGTCAAATTACTCATGGAGACCGGGCTTGATGTGCTTAGTTTTTATTTGCCCTCAGATCACGGCGTTAATTCTGGATGCAGCCACACCAGCCTGTTCTGGGAGCTTTAAAAGTGAAGCAGTCACAAGGCTGCCCCTCGGTTTCCAGTCACTTATGCAAGAAACCAAACACATGAGAACAAAAGGAAAACTGAGGTCTCTCGGGCTGGAATTCAGCCTTCTTTTGGTTTGCACCCAGAGAAATGCGATGGAGTGTCAGGAGAGGGGAGGGAGGGGGTTGTCCTGATTAGATCTAATTTCCTACCTGTTTACTGTAGGCATTTGCATAATGATCACCCTGCGAGGAGCGGTTAGCATATGCTAACACCGATTCTTGCACCCATTAAAACACAAACCCCAGGCAAGCTGCTGCTGTTTACAGCACATCTCTTCCTCCTGATTGCATCCCAGGGGACATGGACAGTGGTGCCCCCACTACCTGAGGTGGCTGGAAGCCTCTTCCAGATGTCATCAGGACAGGATGCAGAGAGATAAACACAAACTGGTTTATTTTCATCCATTATGAAAAATCATGAGGCTGAGAAAGACATCTAAAGGTCTTCCAGGAGCTGGACTCGATGATCCTTGTGTGTCCTATCCAACTCAGGATATTCCTTGTTCAGTGTTGGAAGAAAAGGACTCCTCTAATACCCAGTATTGCCAGGCCAAGCACTAGCTTGACAAGATCAGCTGATAGATTTCTGAGTCAAGGACAGCAATCTGGTCCTTCCCAGTCATTCGAAGCCAGTAGGATACATGTCTCACCAGAACTTTCACCAAAACAAATCTTCATGCACTGTGTGATGATTTACAGACCTTCACCCTGTTCTGGTGGGACGTTGAGCTTATTTGTAAATAATTTGCTTTCAGTGACGACAGGCACAAGTGTGCCATTGTTTTGGAAGAGTTTCTTGTCAGCTGAATGACCAAAAAAAAAAAAAAAAGAAGATAAAGGAGAGGGATGTGAGGCAGACAGGACTGTGCTGTTGCCAAAGGGTGGCAGAGGATTGCAAGGTTTGAGGAGCCAAGCAGCAGCAGCAGCGAGGTGTCAGCAAACAAACCCAAGCTGGTTCACCTTTCAGCAGATCTGTTCATCACTTTACTTCGACAAACAGGGTCATGACGTCCTTTCCCACTCCTTTTTTTTGCTTTTTTTTTTTTTTCAGTGCCTCCCACGTGTGTTTCCAGTCACACAATGCTCCTTTAGCTGCCACAAGACTTGTGCTCCTTCCACATGCACATCTTTTTAATGAAAGCATTTCGGTAGCCTGGGTGATTCTGACAGCTTGGAGACCAATTGCTGTGCCAGCAGACCTCTGAGGGAGCAGGAATATCCCTGGAAAGATGCAGGGAGCAGGTGAAAGGCATCGCCTCTCCCCTGGGATGGAGAAGCCAAGCACATTGCAGTTGCTCCCTGCTCTGGGTAGACTTGTTCTTGTCAAATTCGCATTGGCTGCTTCTTGTTGGGCAGGACTCTGCATAAACTGTATAGTCTTAGATTGGAAAAGTACAGAACAATTCAAGTTTGGAGGGATTGAATCTGTGGGCCTCAAATGTCTGGGCCTCCAGTTCTAGATCCTGCTCAAAGCAGACAAAGCTTCAAAGTTAAATCTCGTTGCTTTGGTCAAATTTTTAATAACTCCAAGGATGAAGATTCCCCTCAGGTACTCCGCTCCTTACCCCAGGGCTTAACAGCTCACATGGAGAAGAGTTTTTACCTGTCTGGGGTCTGTGATGGAGAGGTAGCCTTGAGGGATGGATCACTGTCACCTCCAGAAGGAGCTCAGACCTTTAGCTGAGTGAGGGACTGTTTTCCCCAGCTCCCTCAAGCACTGCTCTCTCCTGCTTTGTGCCCCCAACACAGAAATACACTTTAGAATCACAGAATCCTAGGATGGTTTGTGTTGGAAGGGACCTTAAAGATCTTACAGTTCCAATCCCTAAAAACCTGGGTTATCTAATGTTGTTCACTGTCTGGATTTGGAAACTGAGGGATTATAACTAGGAGTCCTCTGTGTGCAGTGGTAGGACCAGGTGGTCTTTTGCTCTGTTCTGTTTCGTGGAGCTCTGAAGCTCCTCTGAGCAATCCCACAGTGTGTCCACCACCAGAGGTATCCATGGGCATGACCTCCAGTCAACTCCTTTGGCATCTGCTGCCGGGCATTGTCCTCTTGGACCCACCTCCATTCCACACCAAACTTCCTATTGATCCTCCACAGTGTCCAGAAGCTCTCTGGGACAGTTGCAAGGGTGTTCCAGAGATTCCAAGCACACTGCACTGGCCCAAGGACAGCAGAGATGGTCTTGGTGCCTCGTGGTATCTCAGAGTGGCATCATCTTCTCTGTGTCCTCATTCACATTTCCAGTAATGGTGGCACTGGGGTGCTAAGTGCTCTCCATCACTCTGGTGCAGAATTTTTGGCTTTTACTCTTTCTGTCATACTTGGGACCCTGATTGTGCCCTTCCTTGCTGGAGTCATTGTTTTGGGGCTGGTTCTGCTGCTCAGCACCCTGTCCTGCACCCTGCCCACCTCTCACAGGTGAGCCCGTCCCTGGGGTGTTTGCAAGGCAGAGTTCCCACCTCTGTAATGCAAACACCTCCTGCCTCCCCTTTTCTTGATTTTGTGTACCAAACAATATGTCATCCTGCTGGGGTTCCCACAGCTCATCAAATACCTTTATCAGCTGCTCCAGGATCCCTGGCAGGATTCCTGGAGATGCTGTTTCACTCCCTCCTCTTTCTCTTTCCCAATGAGCCTATTAAGATTTCTGTTTCCTCATGTTTTCTCCCATGGTCAGCTCCCTGTGCAGAGGTTCCAGCGCTTGTAGGAAGCTGTTTGTTCAGAAATCCAGAATTTCCAGTGGTCTGAACCCTGCCTGTTTTTCATTTTCTTCTCTAGTTGTTAGATGTTCTCCTGTCAGTCATTATCATAAAATCATGGAATCCCAGAATGACTTGGGCTGAAAGGGACCATAAAGACCATCTTGTTTCAACCCCCCTGCCATGGGGAGGGACATCTTCCTCTATCCCAGGTTGCTCCAAGCCCATCCAACTTGCTCTTGGACACTGCCAGGGATGGGGCAGCCACAGCTTCCGTGGGCAACCTGTGCCAGCCCCTCCTCACCCTCACAGGGAGGAATTCCTTCCCAATATCCCATCTAACCCTGGCAGTGAGAAGCCATTCCCCCTTGTCCTGTCCCTCCATCCCTTGTCCAAAGTCTCTCTCCAGCTCTTTTGTAGCCCCTGTAGACACTGGAAAGGGCTCTAAGTTCTCCCTAGACCTTTCTCTACTCCAGGCTGAACACCTCCAGCCCTCCCAGCCTGTATCCAGAGTAGAGATGTTCCAGCCCTTGGGGCATCTCTGTGGCCTTCTCTGGACTCACTCCAGCAGCTACAAATCCTTCTCATGCTGGGAACCCCAGAGCTGGATGCAGAAGTGAAAAAACAGCTGTGTGCTCCTGGCAGAAATGGAAATCTTAGCATTCCTGATTTACCATGGAAACACTCTAGGTAGAATTGGGTCCCTGTGGGATGGTTTTGGGATCAGTTTGGTGTCTTAGGCACATCTCAAGCTTCCAAAGGTGAACTACTGCTGATACCTCAAAACTGTGCATTCTCCTTGGCAGCTGGAGATGGTGGTCCAAATCCTGCAGCTGGAAAAAAGGGAGAGCCCTTGGAAGCTGCTGTTTTCCTGCCATCCCTCCACAGCTGCAGGGACTGGTACAAGGGCCCAGCTTTCACGCTGGAACCGCACGTCGTGTTCTCATTATGCAACTGCTGTACTTTAATAGAACCCTCTTTTTTTAGGCAGTCTCAAAAACAGACGGATTTTTTTTTCCCCCTCCTTCTTGTCAAATGACCAACTTAAGAATTCACTAGTTGTGCCGGGATTAGGCACTTTGGGCCACACTCTGGATTTCTTATCTTTAATGTAGTCCTCGACGACAACTTCTGCACTTAATCCCCTGACAAAACTCCCTTTGATTCCCGCGACAGTCGCTCCCGGAGATCAAACGCAGAACTCCGCTCTGTCAGGTAGAGCCGGGCGAGTAATTTGTGACAAATAATTTACCCGCCGACTTTTCTCCTCGTTTCCAGTGCACAAATCGTCCCTTCGGCTGAGCCTCGGGGGCCGCTGCTGGGTTTGTTCCTGGCTGCACGAACCTGATCCTGCGGGGATGTTTAAAGAGCTTTGACCCCGCTCAGCGTCAGCCTCGGCGGTCAGCAGGGCTCACCCCACAAGTGGCATCACCGCACCCACCCCTGTGCTCAGCGAGTCATCCCCTTGTGTTTCTCTTCCAGGTCAGAAGAGCGTGATTTTAATGCATCTGCAGTGCAAATAATCGTTTGTACCGCCTCAAAATTTCCTCTTTTTCGGGGATGTGCGGCAGTGTCATCACCTGATGTCAGTTCTGCCACTTTTCCTTCTAATAACAGCCTCCAAAACCCGAGCAGAGGTGAGACAGGGATGTGCAGAGATAAAGGGACCTGTTTTCCATGTGGGGTCACCTCCAGCAGCACTGCCCCGTAGCTCATGCCCAGAGGCTGAACATGAGCCCTATTTTTTTCCCCTTTGCATTGCTGTGTCCTCCATACCAGCTTAACCATCTAACTGAGCATTAATGGCATCTTGGTATGTGTTATATTAAGGCAATCTGGGTGCTTAGGGTAGAGAAAAAAATAGGAGCTAGTATTAATTAGGAATTAGTTCTGATATAGACAGATTTGAATGATATTTATGACTAATTTTAGAGGCAGGAATGCTTTATCTTGCAATTTGTGTCAACTTTAGCTGTTTTTCTTCCTTTTTAAAAAGAAAATAAATGCCTGCAGCTCTCAAAATGCACCAAGGTGGGAACTTTAAGGTCTCCATCTATTTTCCAAACAGCCCTGGTAACGCCTGCAGGGAGCAGAGAGCAGTGCTGTCTTACCAGGGCCCACAGAGACGCTTCATTAACCCAATTAAGCAGGTGGATGGAGAGGGTCTCTCTGATAATTTACACCTTACTAATGAAGTGTGTGACTCTTAATCTCCTCCAAACAAGATACACTCATGAAACACTGGTGCAAGGAAAGGAGAAATTAATTAGGTGAAAAAACTATGAGATTATAGCAGAGGGATTCCAACGAGGCAACTGTAACATGGCTGGTGATTCATTTGTGCCTGTCTTAAATTAATGTCTGAGCTGTCAAGTAAATAAGACCCAGCATTATTTTGGCTTTAAAGACATTCTCTCCAGGCCTAGCATGAGGCACCTTATTTTACTGCATGACACACCATTTTCCAATGCCCCATCTGCCTGAGTGACCCTGGGGTGAAACAAATCCAGTCCCAACAGTTTGGCATTTTCTAAAGACGTCAAGTGAAGAGTTAGAAGGAAGTATTTATTTTATGCAAATATTTTTAATGTAGTAATAACTTTGCGTCATATAAATATCTGCCTCTCTTTCAAGCCCACATTTGGGTCACAGAGCTGTGGCTGCCCCATCCCTGGAAGTGTTCAAGGCCAGGTTGGAGCACCCTTGCCTAATGGAAGGTGTCCCTGCTCATGAGGGATGGACTAGATGATCTTTAAGGTCCCTTCCAGCCCAAACCATTCTGTGATTCTATGAAATCATGGTCAGCAGAGACCTTCAATGGTCCAGAGCTGGCTGCTCAGCACAGCATGACTTCTCCGTTCCAGTGGCACTGGAAGAGCCCTGCATGAGTTCCTGCCCTGCTTAGGTGCTGGTGGGTGATCTCCCCAAGTTTGGGTGCAAATCTGACTCAGAATATTGTCTGGTTTTGCACCCAAGAGCCCATTAGGAAGACACTGTTTATCTTGTGACCATGTGTGACCACTCTGCCTCTAGGGAATGGGGCCTTCAAAGTTTATAGAGTGAGGATGCTACCAAATTCCATTTCAACAGTTAAATTGAACTGCTGGCTACTGAAAGATTCCCAGAGTAGCAGATCTGAGCAGATTTAACACTGGAAATTGTGTTTTGTCCTGAAAGGAACTCAATGAATCCAAGGATTTCAAAGCTTTTGGTAAACATGAATTAAATCAGCGATTAATTAAGCACTGTGGCACTCCTCATCTATTATGATCACTCAGGATTGCCAACTGCAAACATTCACAAACTGTGAGTCCAGCTCCCCAAAATTATGAGATTGGCTTAAAAAGTCACGAGATTAAAACACAAAATTGTTGCATTTTCTTTATCCACCATCTGGCTCCTCAGCCTCTGGGGTAAACATGCCTCGTGTTTTCAGCTGCAAGTGCGAGCCACCTACTTAAAAACATGAAAACTGAGATCCCGGTGCTTCATAATGACTCCAACAGCTCAGGCTTTTGAGAAAATGATAAAAATCCTAAGACTCCTTAGAAAATCAGAAGAATTTGCAATACTGATCACTCGTAGCCAAAATGTATTTGGCTCTTTCTGAATGCAGGAATCCAGGAGCTGCTGGAGAATGAATAACCAGGACTATCCTTCCTGAACAAAACCACAGGAGAACTTAGGTGGATGAAATACAACAACAGAGGCAGGACATCGTGTAGTCCTTTGCTGGAATTCAGCCAGGGCATGACAAACACATCAGCCCTCAGGAAAACTCTTCTGGCATTGTTAATTATTCCAAATAACTGCTCCTTGTCTCTCCGGGAGGTGGTTCCAGGTGGTTCCATGACATCAGGACCTGGCCAGGGGTGATGGCTTCATACAGAGCCACAGATGTGGATGGCACCCCCAGAAGCCCCACTCCCCCGGCCCCTCAGCCCTGACAGACAGTGTGTGTCAGGAAAATCCTGTCTCAGGCTGATCCGACTTAGCTTGTGAGACAGGGCCATTTTGGTGGCAGGGCTGGCAGCCACCGCATTACTGTCTGGAGGAGAATTTACGCTGCAGCGGGGACGGCAAATTATCTAGAGGGAAAGGAGCTGCAGCAGGGCCACGGCTGGCCGAAACCAGGAAAACAGATTTCAAACTAATGTAAACAGCTTGGGGTTTATCACCGGTTTCGCAGGTTCAAAAATAAATATCATCGTCGCCGTGGTTCGAAAGTTGGTTATTTTCCACTGACACTTCGAAAATGGAGTTTTCCGGCGACCTTGAAAACCACTTTAAATGCATTTTTCAGTCATTTAAAAACCTGAGGTTAATAAAAGCGAATCAGAAAAAGAAAGGAAGTGTCAATTCTTTAAGCGGGGCTATTCGTCAAGGAAGGGAAGATGAACTTGCAGCCACCTGAGCATCCAAGCACATGTATTTTAGGGAAGAAGCTCTAACATCTTCACCGCAGCAGGATCCTCATGGGCATCAAGCTGTTTTCTCCAAGGAGGAACATTATAGCAGTGCTTAGGATGGGCTCTGATCTTTGCACCTAAACCTATTTAAAGTAACATTAAGGGGTTTATGCTGCTATGAAATTACCTTGGGCCAGTGGAAGCGCTTGCTGGCTGGGTGCTCCACACTCCTCTGTGGAAATCGAAGCACAAACAGGTTGAGCTGGGGACAAATTCATGCACTGAGCACCAGCCAGGGCTGTTTCAGAGAGGGAGATACAGCCTCTGACTCGGGAAGCTCAGTGCTGCAGGGAATGGAGGTGATAAGGGGGAGGGCGGACCTTTTTTTAATGTTTTTTCTCTAAGCATCTCGGCTAGATGGACCTTCAGGCCAACTCAGCCATGGTCACTTGTGTCTTTCTGTCCCTGAGCATTCCGTCCCAACCTCAGCCCAGAGAATCATCATCAAGAGGAGCTCCCAAACTCAGCGGGCCGTGGGCAGGAGAAGCAATGCAAGTGCAGAGGGATATTGCTTGATGTGTGAGCCATGGGCCTTGTGATGGTCTGCTCCCCTTGGACCCATCTCCCTGCTTTTCAACTAACATTTGGATATTAGACAAAGCATTTCCAAGGGTTTGGCTAAATAGGTGTCTGTGGCTCAGTCAGTAATGTCAGCACCCATAAATGGTGTGTTTCTCACTTTGGTAGTGGTCAGTCCCCCGAGGATAGAACCCAGCACCTTATCAAGGTTGCTTTCTTTCTCCAAAAGATGTCCCAGCAGGTCATGTACAGGTTAAACATGGCAGCTCTCAGGAGCTGTTTTATCCTGTGTGCAAACCTGGTTATAAAGCTTATCAAGAAGAGAGGCTTGGTATCGCAGTCTAGTACTCATAATTAATCCTGGAGACAGCACAGATTTAAGTTCATTGGGGCTGACTTCAAATTAAAAAGTCACTATTAGCATGTGAAACAGACACCATATGTTATGTATTAACACTGTGGATGTTACAGAATGTTTTGTACTTTTTGTTTCAAGTAAGATGGCTATAGATATGCCCTTTCCAACAGGCAGTTGGTTATCTATGCTTCTCTCACATACAGTAGTCTCCTTTATGGGTAGTGTAAAAATGCCTTTATAGTGACCTATTGATATGCAATATAGATCCATATAGATGAGGTTCTTGCTTACATAATAATTTATATTTTTACTTATAAAATTATACCAATTTTATGTGTATTTTATATGCTATATTTGAGTTAAAATACAAAACTGCTCAGCACACACTCCAATCAAAGAGAAAAGGCAAGCACACATCAAAATATACGATATATTTACACATAAAAATAACTCAAAATATAGAGGGAAACGCTGCCTAAGTATCTATTTGGCAGCACCCTGTAAAACCTCATTGAACGGGGAGTTAATACAATGTTCTCAGTGTCTTCAGTCGTCTGAAATTTGAGTTTAAAGTTTTTGCACAATCACAGCCAACATAAAATGCAGCAGGAAATTGCCATTAGTCAAATGTGGTCGTCTAATCCCACTGCAAAATGGAGCTTTTTCATTTCCATCCCGCCACGGGTTAGTTTGTGATTTCATATGTCAGATACATCAATTCTGCCAAGGAGAGAAGATGGGCAAGAACAAATTAAAAATATAGCCTTCTTTGCTTCAGGGGAAGCAGAGAGGCCAGGTCTTTGTAGAGAACAGTAATAATGATCTCATTTAAGAGACTTTTCTGGGTTTGATTCTTTGCTGCCCTTCCTCATAGTTAATTACACCCTGGAAAATTGAGGGCCTAAGCAGCAAATCCAGATGAATACACATTCACTCTCTTCTGCTGGAATTGCACAGGGAGACTGCAAGTAGGGGGACACCAGCCCAGGTTCTTGGACAAGCTCGTGCCAGGACTGAGAGTCTGGCAGGTCACTGACAGGAAAACCTGCCATTTCCACCTCTCTCTCTCTCTTCTTGTCCTCATCTCATTTTACTTCTCACTCTCTCCCACTTTCTAATTCTCTCCCTTCATTTCTGCGACCACTGGGATAAATACAGCAACAGCCCTTCTCTTCCCAGAGCCTCATGCTTGGGAGGATATTAGTGTGTGCCACACTCTGCTTGCTGATTTGTCTTAAGATAATTATTTCTAATGGCTGTTGTTGTTTTTCCTGCAGAACCTGTAATGTAGCCCCTTTTGTATCATTGGCTGAAGCCTGTTGTTTCTGTAACAAAAACAATAGGCCCTCAGATTAGGTCTGCATATTATGGCTCTACTAGCACAGCAGGCTTTTGGTATTGGTACCAATCCTATCAATTCCTGGCATCCTTCCCCCTTTACTCCTGGTAATTAATCTTTTCATGAATGCTGTCACATTTAGAGCCATTTCATTAAGTTTCTGGTTCCTACATTTATGTAACTCACTGCATCTCTCATCTGCTCCATCAGCTGGAGAGATGTGGAGAGAGGTGATGCTGGGCAGTGGGGTCACCCTCCCTATCCTTCTTCCCTCCCTGTTCAACACACTGTCCCATCACTGAAGTCACACACCACTGACAGACAAGCAGCCTCACGCCTCAGACAGCCTGAAAGGGGCAAAATTGAGCTGTCAAAAATTAGGAAAAGCCCCTATGAATTAAGCCTGTGGAATGTGATGCCCGTTTCCCATATGTGTGTGTGTGTACCCAGGGTCTGATAGGGAAGGGCTTACACACTGTGTGGATATCAGACTTATTTTCCATGTGAAACACTGCAGGCTTCTTAAAGCAGGGACAGAATTTTAGGGTAATCACTTCCTCCTGTCAGGCACCCACACCCTTCCTTCCTCCTCCTCAATAAGCATCTCCCACAGAACACAAACCAGCTCCAAACCACCTCCATAAAGCAGGAGGTTTTCTGGGTAGGGGAAGGGGAAAAGAGGTTTAAAGGCACTTTTGCTGCTATCCCTGCAGACTGTCATTCCTGGTTGTAGAAGGGAGTTGGGTTGGATGGCTGCAGACAGCGCGTGGCTGCAGCACGGGGTGAGAGACAAAAGCCTGTATTCCCAGCCCTGCCTCAAGTGACCTTGTGCAACCTCTTAATTACTGCAATTACTTGCCTCCTGAGATGACATTATTAGGCTGTGCCTGGTAATAAGGGCTGTGAAGTTCACAGAATTATTCGTGCCGGTTGGTGGAAGAGCAGGGAGTGAAACACCCGGACATCTTGTGGCTTCCAAACCACTCAGGGTTCAAAAGCGGTTGGCCACTGGCTCTTCTCGAAATGTGGAGTTGGTGGTGTCCACCAGTTTTAGGGTCAGAGCTGGGATTTTTGCAGCGCTGCATCTGCATTGCCTCACTGAGGGTGAGCAAAAAGTGATGCTGAGATGTGGCTGCACCTAAATATGTTTTACCAGGGAGAGAAAACAGCAACTGTCCCTCTCCAGGGCTGCCCATCTGCCAAATTCTGTGTCTCTTCCCCAAACCAAACTCCTAAATGGTAAAATAGAGATTATAAAATATGAAAGGGTTAAACCCAAATGCTGCTGAAGCCAATTTTTAGCATGAGCAACACTAATTCAGAACTCAAAATGACTGGAGCATTTTGCTGTCCTTGGGAAAAAAAAAAAATCCTGAAAGAAACAACTAAAAGCAGAAAGAGCTGCAGAATTCACCCTAAGGCAGAGAATAAACATCGAGGATCTCAAGTGAAGTATTTAGTTATTGAGAAGCAACAGCAGCTGAAAACAGGAGACTAAATGGAAAAAAAAATTAAACAGCCTTAAGTGCAATCCCTGGTACCTCCAAAGGCAGCTGTAACTGCCTTTGCCTGTGGCTGAGGCTGCTGGGATGGAGCAACAGCCCTCCTGCCTTGATGTTTGCACCATGTGTGAAAATGTGGCTGCCTCTGAACACCTTCTGCTGCCACTGTGGTCAGTTTTGACCTGCAGGTCCTGCATTTGGCTGAAACGACACACAAGGATGCCAACCCTCCTCACTGCCAGCTGTAATCCAAGCCCTGATTCCCTGCTCCCAGAGGAGGGATGTGTCCTGCAGCCCGGGCTGATCGGTGGAGGGCAGGAGGGTTGGTTTTGATCCCATGGCTCTGCCTGGCTGCATCCTTGTCAGGGAACATGGGAAGCCCCCAGGAGAAATCCCCTGCTCAGGTTCCCCCACCCAACACTGCAGCAGAGTCAGCAATTGGTGATGAATGGCCAATTTTGGGGAAAGGGTGGAGTGCAGGAGGGGTCCAAAGTGGAGGAGAAGGACGCAATTGGGTTATCCCATGGGCAGAGATGCCAATCCATCCTCCATAGCAGGTTTGGACTTAGAGGGGCCATGGAGAAACTCATCTCCATGATTTTCGGGTGGAAAGAGGTGCTGTGCCAAGCCAGGCAAAGAGGAGGCGGAAAGCACAAGACACTTGCTGAGGGCTGCAGGGAGTGAGTTCCAGTGCCCTTCATTCCCTTGTGAATAATTCAGCTGCTCTGTGTGTGCATCCGGTCGAGCTCTGGAGTCAGAAGGAGCTGCCCTGCCCTCCCTCCAACATCTGCCTGGCATTTGCATTATTGCTACAGCTTTGTTTGTTTTCTGTTTGGGCTTTGGTGTTTTGTTTGGGTTTTCTTGTTTGGTTGGTTTGGTTTTTCTGGGTTTTTTTGTTTTGTTTTTTTTTGGGGGGGGAGGTGGTTTGTGGGTTTTTGTTTTGTTTTGTTTTTTGTCTACCAACACCTCTGTAATAGAGGAGGTAAAATATTTTCATTATCCTCTCCCCAGAATGTGGAAATCTTCAAAGAGGAGGCAGGAGGGAGGTTAGCTGCTCTTGCCTCATTTCCCTACCGCTGCCATTCCTTGGCTGTTCATCACAAAATGAGTCCACACGCCCAGTGCATCGTGGCATTGAGCCCGTCGTATGTTTTGCCTTTTCTTCCTTTTTTTTCCCCCCCTTAAAATTATTTCACGTTGCAAACCTGGCGATTATTGCATGCTGTTTAAACTATATTTGTAGTCTTTGATCATACATAAGTAGACTGAAGTAAACTGCTGATAGTGAAGATATTGTTCTCGGTGTTTCCCCCCTCGCTTTGTTCATTGCATTATGCCTATAAAGCTCACATAAAATGTTCATTGTGGCAATGCACCTTTGTTATTAATTCTTGTGGTGCCACACGTTGTCATGAAACATAGCTCTTTCTCAAATGGAATCTGGGCCAGTGTGTCTGGGTGTATTTCACACACAACACACACACACAACACACAATTACATGCACCCCAAACACATTTTTATCCCTACAAAGAGAGGGACCAAAACATCACGACCTGTTTATATTGTGTGGAATACTGACAATCCAGCTTCCAGGGCTCATTCTCAACCTAAAATCTTGTTGACCACGGACATATGTTGCTGCTTTGAGCGGTGGCCCAATGGCAGAGAGACACAACACCAGCCAGGAATATCCCACCCATGATTTCAAGGCAAGACGTGCAACAGCCCAGAACATCCCACATAACACCTGTGTGTCTCCTTATCGTCTGAACCATTGTTTACAAGGAGGCAGTGGAGTTAAATGGACACCTCCATAATGCAGCAAGATGGTGGGAACTGATTCATTGTATTTGAAGCCCTGCCTGGATCCTGCTTGCTCCATTTTTAATCCCAAGCCTGAGGACAAGGCTGTGCCAGAGGGTCAAGCTCCTTTTCAAAGGGAACAGGTACCAAACCCCACCGACTGCCCTCATTTAGTGGGAGACAGATGTCTCGTTCCCAGGTTGCTCTGCAAATCGCAGTGAGTCACTCCATCAAGTAATTAAAAAACTGCCCATGTGCAGGACATGGATAAGCTTCTCACCGGCCTTGAGTCTGTTCTGTGCCTGTATATCTGTTGTGTGCAGCATATAAAGGTGTGATTCCTCTGTTACTGTGATATATCTTCAACCTACTTTTATTTTCCTTTATAATCTCTATTAGTCTAGTTACTAGGAAAGAGAGAGTGGGGAAAAAACCCTCAATTTTTTTCCCTGAACAGAAAAAATCCTTCCCCTCCAGCTCAAGTCCTGTTGTGCAGGGCAAGTGAAATAGGAGGGCAGGACTGATGTGTGATGACAAGAAGCTGCTGAACCATATCCAGAGAACCACAGAACATCCTGAGTTGGAAGGGACCCACAGGAGCTCTGTGACAAGTCAAGATAAGAAAGTGAAGCTGTGGGAGCACCTGAACTTGTGAAGACCCAACAGAGTGAGGCAGGTGAAGGTGTCCCATCCTGCCCTACAATTTGCATGCAGTTACCATGGGAAGTCCATGGATCTGCACCACAGGACTGACTGCAGCACCTCCAGCCCTGAGAGCTCTATTCTTTCAGCTCCACTTAAAGGGTCTGCACAGACAATGTCCAGGACTGGACACCCCAAGGGATTTGGCACTGGAAATGTTGCTCAGAAAGGTTGTGACTTTCCCACTCCTGGAACTGTTCCAGGCCATGTTGGATGGGGCTTGGAGCAACCTGGTCTGATGGAAGGTGACTGCCCATGGCAGGAGTTTGGAATTTAAAGTCCTTTCCAACCCAATCCATTCTGTGATGATTAGATGATGATGATGATTTTCCTTCATCTGCTTCCTCCTCAGGTGAGATGGTCACTTTCTGCTGCAGATGTTCCCAACAGCTGCTTCTTTGCCACTTGCAGCAGGGCTTTTCCACCCCTAAATGTCTTCTTTTTGATGTCTGGGGCAACCAATACTCCGTGGTGGGTTCCACTAACCCAGCTTGCACCCTATGATTTGCAGTTTAAAGCCCCAAAGTCTTCCTTGGGAGGCATCTTCTCTTTCTAGCCTTGGTAAATACAGTGTCCAATTGCAAAATGCTGATATTGTGCAGCATGGAAAAGGCTTTTTTCCCCCTGAGTTTTATTATATACAATTGATTATACACCATTTTTCTCTCCTTCTGAAACCTGCACAATTGGACTCATGTCGCCAGGAGAACCTGCTGTTACCCAGCCCCAGGGAGAAGAAACAGAGAACAGGAAGAAAGCCATGTTTTAAAGCTCTTAAAAGTTTTTAAAAACCATTTCTCTATAAAACATCCTGCAGCTCTGTGTACCAGGGGCCTCATGATTGTCACACAGTACTGGGGCCACCACAGCAGTCTGAGTGCACTTCTGTGTGAGCATTTCCAGGCAGGGATGAGCTCACTGCCATCCCTCTCCCAGGCCACTCCTTCCTTCCATAATCAGGGTACCAGTGTCTTTTTGCATCTCACAACCTGCCAGGTCAGGGACCGGGGCAATGTTCCTCAGTGGACCCAAAAAAACTGGGTCCAAAGGAAAGTCAAGAGTGGAATGGGTTTGCTGAATCGCAGGGTTTGACTCCTGGTCTGGAAGCTGTGGAAGAGCAGAGGATGGATAACAGCAGAGATATGGAAGAGGAGAGAAAACCAGAGACATGCCCCAGAGGAGTCATTTTTAGCCACAGGAGTTTGAAGCTGGGGTCATCCTTCATCAGCAGACTTGTCTGGCTGCACAGTGCCAACTGAAACTGTTAGTCTGGGATCAGGGAGCAGAGTAGCCAGGCAGAGATGACAACACTGAGATTCACCAGTCTAACACTGCTGATGTGTGTGTCCTGAGCTGGCCTGGGCAGCACGAGCTCTGGTTTCTCTGCACCTCGCTCCACCTGTAGATGGAGCATGAAAGAGCAGGAACGCAGGAGATGCATTATTAACCACTTGGGATGAGCAGAGAAGGAGCACATGGAATATTTCGCTGCATGCCAGAACTTCAGCACAGCTCTGGGTCCTTTTTCCTGCAGCTGGTGGGCATCTGGATGCCCTTGCTGAGCTCTCTCCACAGTCTTGAGAATGAGAGTAGTAGCTGGGACCACCACTGCTCCTGGCTCTGCACAGGTGACATGTAAGACACAGCATACACACACAACAGTGACCACCTGAAGCTCCACTCCCAGCTGGGCTGAGCTTGAGCCACCTCACCATATGGCTCCTCTCTGCATCCTGCTGACACAAACCCCTCAGGTGAATCATCCTCAGGGAGCACCAGGGGAGCTGAGTTGAACTGCAGAGCATCACAGCTGGTGGGAATGGCCTGAGCCTCCAAATCCTCTGGGGAGGATGCCAAAAATATTTAATAGATTCATAGGGCGGGGTGGGCTGGAAGGGACTTTTAAAGGTGATCTAGTCCAACCCCCCTGCAATAAGCAGAGATGTCTTCAACTGAAAAAACCCTCAGCCTTCCTCTCACTGATCTTATTTAAAAAAAGAAAAAAAAAGTATAAAACAGGAACTATCCTTTTCAGTACAGGGGTTCAAAGACTGGATCAACATTTGGGTGGCTATTAGGGATTACTCCTTTACAAATATGAAGAAAAGACTAACACAGAAACAGTTTGTAGGACCCAAACCAGCCTGCCTAACTGTGAGCAATTATAGGGCCAGAAAACCCCAAACTGTCCTCTAATCACAATCATAGGTAAATATTTATACACACACACTATCCTTCCTAGATGTGAAAAATTCCGTGGCTAGGAGCACCCAAATCATCCTTTGGTCATGATCAAATACACAAAGATGCAAATAAATATGTAAATAATTTTTTTTTTTTTTAATATTTGCTCAAGGGAAAAAAAGCCCCAAGATTTTCCCCATTTTTCCCCCTAGCTGACAAATCATTATGATTTCCTGAATTACTGGACGCAACAGCATTACAACAGCTTTTGTACATCACAGTCTTGTTGCCCAAGAGTGTAAAAAGCACTTTATGTGACTGAATTATTTTTTAGTGACTGAGAAATGCTCAGGGATTGGGAAGGAGCAACAAATACATGCTGCTGGTAGACAGAGAGTAGCCTTCCGAACAGGATTGCAGGGTCGAATCCTGTCTCTGTTTACACTGTGTAAATCAGGTGTAACTCCACTGAAGCTAATAGAGGTAGTCTGGTGTCAAGCCCTCACAGATAAAAGGATCAGGCCCTCTAAGCTTTAAAGTTATGAGTCTTTTCAAACTGCAGATCTACTGTCAACATTTCAGTGATTACTTCTCTTTTTTTTTTTTCCCCAACACACAAACATAAAATAGTAACAAGATTATCAGATTACAGAGCCAAAGAACAGCCAGTTTATTATACTCCTGCGTCTAAAACACTCAAATCTTATAGGTTTCCTTCCCACTCCACATCTTGACGGGGGAGATCAGTATGTTTGTTTGTATTTGGTTGTAATTTTTATTTCTTTTATGGCCGCCTAAGCTATGTAGGAGAATAAACGAGTGATAATATGAACTGCACAGTGTAGTCAGCAAGAAAAAAAACACTCCCAGACCTCCAAACCAACCCTTCTGAACATTTCAACTTAAAAAAAAAACCCCATAAATCTTTCCTTTTTTGCTGTCAGTCCTCATGAAGAAGAAACGAGAGGACAAACAGAATGAAAAGGACAGAGCTGTTTAAAGCTAAAAATGTGCAAATGCTGCATTCCTTCTGGGAGAGGGCAAAAAAAAAAACCCACAAAAAAACCACCAAACCACAACCCACCACCTCTGCATCAATATAAATTATTTAAATCAGAGATGGTTTGCGTTAAGGGTCTCGAACAGATTGCATAACTGTTGCACAACTAATGTGTACAAGTGTGTCACTAATTTAATTTTAATTTTACTGTATGAGTTTGTATAAGATCCCCCAGCTGTCATGTGCTCATCATCTGTCACAGAACTATCACTAAGCCATGCTGGGCTAAGACAGGATTATAAACGATGAACTGCCATGTGCTCTAAATCTTCTTATTTGCCTAGCCTGGAAGGTATGCCCTGCAAAATTTGATTGGCAGCGCGCTCTGTTCTGTCAATTGACTTTGAGGGCCTCTTCTATTGGCGCTTTTGAGCGGCTCTCAGTAGCTGTATTGACTGTCACCTGCTGACTCCAGCACGTGCCTGACCCCGGCCCCGCGCCGAGGCTCCTTCCCAACTCGCCGCGGCATCGCCGGGGCCGGCGGCTCTGGTGGCACGTGCGGCACACAAGGGCATATGGGCTGCCTGGCTGTGTGCAGAATGGAGCAACTGAAGCCAAGCAGCCCCGCGCTGTTATTACGGCAGATGGGGGAAGCGTGGCATTCAATATTAAGACAGATGCCACCTCCTTATTCCACCTGTCTGGAACTTGGACATGGGACAGAATGAACTGTCTGCCTAATAATTAAGGAGACAAAGGCTGCATTTATGCAGCTCAGCAGAGCACCGTCGCTGCGGCGCATGCACGGGTATAATTGTGGGCCACAACAATGAGGAAACGTAGAACGGGGGCTCATCAGATGTTCAGATACGTACACACAATTACAGTAGGAAACTGTACTGTTCCCAGCTGCTTTTGTGGTCTTTTATTTAGGCTGGTTGTGTATTAAGTTAAATGGGAGGAACAAGTTGGCTGGCATTATTACTATTATAAATAACGCGTTAAAATTACAGTGAAGTTCCTTAAATAACAAAGCGCCTACCGTTCCCCCTAACAGTCCCCGCTGCTGTTGTACTGTGCCCTTTCTTGCAAATTTGCTCTTTGCTTCCCAGTAGTCAACTGTTTTTGTAGCAGGCAGAGAGAAGAAAAACATTCTTTCCAGGGCCACTATTATTTTCGCGTATTTTTACACAACAATTTGCCTCTTTCTTTGGCGTTGTTAAAAAATAAAAAATAAAAAAAAAAAGATAACTGTGTAAAAAAAGAAGGCCTGGCTTCTTGGCATTTATGCTATGTTACGTTTCTGTTATTTAATCCTACTTAATTTGGGACCAATTATCGTTGAACCCGCCGTGCTTTGTGATGGGAATGGTTGTGCTGGAGAAGGCTCGATCCTTCCTGGGTTGGAGCCTGGGCTTTCCAGGGTGGCAGCAGGGATGGGCTGTGGTCACGTTGTACAAGGGCCCTGGTGCAGGCCATGTGCCCCCAGCACCTCCCAAAGGCTGAGGTTTGGGGTCTGGGATTGTTGTATGGGCTCAGAAGCACCTCTGTGTTGTCTGGGCTTGGGTTTCAGGCCTGCCAAGCAAGGTGTGCACCCCCATTCCCAGAGTGAATTCCTTCCCTGTAAGGGAACCCCTAACCATGGAAAAAGCCAGTGATGCTGCAGACAGCACCAGTCTTCCCCTTATGCATCTGCACAACCCTGTGAATTCAGGGGAATTAGGTGCTTAGAAATAAAACTGAGCAGGTGTGGGTGTGTTGGCTGGGCAAAGATACTTCCCTGCAGAAGGAATATGCAATTAATGCCTATGATTGAGGACCTAACGTAATCCAGGAGGTATTTTTAGTATCTACTTACCTACCTCCGACCCTCTTTTAAATGCCTTGTACTGATGTGATCACGCCCATCCTTAAATCTTTCTAATTAATTTTGTTCTCTTTTGACTGAATGAATTCAAAAGGCAGCTTAAAAAAAAAAAAATCATCTGTGTGTCTGTCCTGGGATTTATCTGTAGATGGCAATTGGAATAAAGATGAATTCAAGTTGCAGAGAATGAAAATTCAGGCGCAAGTGTTAAGGGCATGTTTACTGTGTGTACATTATATACAAGATTAAGGACACACAGAGTGCCTATTGTCTCAGCAAGCCATGAAAGTGGGCTTTTATGTTTATGTAGATATATTTGTATATTCACACCGACATATATATATATAATCTCCATGAAGAAAAATGAATAACTGAATTTTTAAAGGTAGAAAGCTCATGTGCACACAGTAAGCAATGCTTAATCTTCACATTCATATGCATGTATAAATATCTGCACTCATTTAGAAACATACACACTTAAATATTTACAGTATAACATGACTAATTAAGCACCATAGATACATGTGTGCATTTAAATATATCCACATAGGCATGCTGAACATGCTGTAGCTCTGTAATAATGCTTGTAGACTGCTCTATATTTCTCTTTTTTTTAATTTGTAACAGATGTATTTAAACAAGACAGCTCGTCCTTGGGTAAAAAAAAAAAAAAAAAAACCAAAAAAACACCACAAAAACAACTACCAGATGTATCAGACTCTCCAAAGCACAGAAATCACATGCAACAAATTGCAAAAAGTAATCAAAGCCCAAACTTTTTTTTTTTTTTTCTTTTTTGGTAGTAGAAAAGGCAGCATTAAAAAAGACAGATACATATTACAAGATGAGGATCAATTTGAAAAGATCCCACAATATCTGTTACCAAGAGCTTTGTTAATCTTTAAAAACCTAGAATGATTATTTATACAGGAGCTGTGAATTAACTAGGCTTTAATAAATAGCTCACAGGCACGTGTGTCAAGGCTGTGCTTTTTGTTTTTATATGTGTCTGCATTTGGAACAAAAAAAAAAAAAACTGAGAAAGGAAGCTATTATTTGTTGATTTTTTTTCTGTAACAATTATTTCAAATTAAAAGCCCATCTGACGAAAGGCATATGGATGGAGAGGGGGTTCAGTCCTAATTGAACAAACCAGGACTCGTGAGGTTAATTACAGATATTAACGCTGTTGTTCTTCAGCTTCTTGCCCTCACGAAGGCTCCAGCTTCCAAATGACCTGGCTCCAACAATAAGACTCTCTTTAGCCCATTAACTAATTGATAAAAATGTGAGTGTTTAGAATGAGTCTAATTAAATCACCGAGCCTTACAATTACGAGTCCATTTGGTAGCTGTCGGGAGATGGGTAACCTCAGCTGGCATTGTGGGCGAATAAAAGATAAAAATAAAAGGGAGCTTAACCAAAGATCATTTTGAAAGCTGTTCATTTGAAGACAAAGTACACATTTGCCTGAAATGTATACATACACCACTTCAGACTAGCACAGTGTCTTGAAAAGAAAATGGAGCGTTTAGCAATCATGATTTTTTTTTTTCCTCCAGCGCATGCATGAAATTCTCAACAGCCTGTGTGATGGAATGAGCTGCTTTTATAACCATTTCTGAGGTGCAGTGAATACCTGGGTTCTTCAAAAATGCCCAGACAGCTGATCCCTGGTGCCTCTCTGTTACTAACACTTTTTTCTCTCTCTCTTTCAAACTCCCTGCAGTTCCACATCCCCGTTCTGGTGGTGGCTGCTGCTGTATGATGTCCCATTTGTGATGCTGGCTTGTGGCAGTGAGGCAGATTTGCTCCTCCACACCACAGGTGCCCTTGGGAAGGGAGCTGGAAAATACCTTCTGTGCACAGGTTCCCATGGAAGGTGTGCCTAATGTCCTAAGCATCACATGCAATTTTCATCTCACCATGTCAGGTGGAGATTTAGATCTAAAAAAAGGATGAAGAGGTGGGTGATAATGTTTGCTGAAGGAATGGCTTCCACAGAAGGAATCCTAAACTGCCAAAGACTTCACAGATCAAATAAGAAAAGGTGGATATTGGATAAACAACAGTCTATAATACCAAAGGAGTGGATGGAGGAGGTGACCAGGGATGCACTGTCTCATGGCAATATCAACCAACATAATAATTTGAGAGATTCCAAACAAATAAATGGAGACACTTTTTTTGCTGTTAAGCTGCTGAATTTATTATCAAAGGAAATTTTGGATTATGAAATTTTTAAAAGCTCCCAAATGGATAAATTGAATCAAAATCCACCCATACGATAAAGATACTGTCTCTGCCTTGGTAACTCTCTGAGTTGCAGATGTCTGGAAACTGGAACAACGTACAGAGGAATTTCCACTGTGTGCCTGCCCTTCCCTAAGAGTCTGTAACCTTTACCAGCGACCAGATACTGGGATAAACTGGTTTGTCATTTAGTTCACTCCAGGACTGCAGTTTGTAGGGCCTTAAGGTGCAGTAAACTGAGTAGGCTATAAAAAAGCAAGTCCATGACGGTGTCACAGGCACTCAGAGGGACTGCAGGGTGCTTTGCAGAGCCTGTGCACAGCAGAGAGTGAGAAGACAAAGCTCATCAGGTCAGTGAATGATGGAGATTGTGCTCTGGCCTCCAAAGCTCAGCCAGGGGGTGAACTGCACTTATGGCATTTTTTGGCTCCCTGTATCTCTCCAAGGCAGGTGGCTGAAGTCCACCAAGGTCTGTCTCTGCCCAGTGGTGAAGTAGCCAGCAGAGTGATTTGGAGGGAGTCATGTGTGGACTGGGAGTTCCTTCCCTTTGGGGATGCCTTCCCATTCTTTCCCAGGGTGGAAATCTTAAAAAGCCAAAACTCAGTAAGGCAAGCAAATCCCAAACACATTTCTGTGCCACTACAAAGAAATCCCACTGCTTGCAGCACGATTGTTTCTTCACTGACTGTAAAAACACATTTATGAGGAAACTGAGGGAACTTGGAGGATGAACTAGTGGATGTGCACGCTTTGACCCCACAGGGTGTTTGTACATCAGCATTAAGACCAAATGCACTGTCACAGCTCTCAGGTGTCCTCTATTACAAGTGTTTTCTGCACAAGCAGGGAAAATATCTGTCTTCTGGTAACAAAACAGGAGAAAAACCCAACCCCTCATCTTCCAATCTCACAGCCTCTCCAATCTTTCTCCTCCTTCCTTTGATGGGAAAGTCTAGCTCAAATGTTATGGAACCACAGGATGGTCTGGGTTGGAAGGGACCTTTAAGCTCATCCAGTTCCACCCCCTGCCATGGGCAGAGACACCTTTCATCACCCTAGGTTGCTCCAAACCTCATCCAACCCCGCCTTGGACACTTCCAGGAATGGGGCAACCACAGATTCTCTGGGCAACCTGTTCCAGCGTCTCATAAAACACCTTCTTGGAACTGCTGTTGATGACGACTTGCTCCAAACCTCTTCCAACCTGGCCTTGAACCCTTCCAGTGGTGGGGACGCCACAGCTTCTCTGGGCAACCAAGATGAGCAATCCTTCTTTTTGTTTCTCTGCTCCTGCTTCCTCCTCTCTTGACGTAACATTGCTGTAGGCAGCACTTCCCGCTCTATTCATGAGAAAACTCCCCTTGCTTTGGGTTCAGGCCCCTCCAGAGCAATGTGCTGTTGATGGAAATCCTCAGCCCCATGGACACGGCTCTGGGCTCAGATGGTATTTCAGGTGTTGTGACCAGGCAAAGCAGACTTGGATCTGGTCAGAGCTCGGTTTGCTCCCGGCTTTCTCGCTGTTGAAGGCGCCTTGGACGCTGCCCAGCAGCGCCTTGGCAGCCGGCACAGGGCACGGAGCACAGGTGTGACACGCTCCTGCCAGCTTGCCTCGCTCAGGAGATGGGCAGCTGTGCTGCATGAGGCTTCCAAGCAGCCTTCCAGGGTAGCCCGAGGTAGGGGTTTGCATCCTCAGATTAGCCTTGAGAAGGCAGAGACAAAGATAGTCCCTCGTGGAGGTCCTGGAGAAAAGGGATCTCTTGGGTAGGTGGGAATGAAAGAGCGTTTCAAGATGTTGTGTTCAGGGGCTGCACCCACCCACAAGTGACTTGGAGAGGAAAGGACAGGGGTCTTTTAATAGATGGAGCAGGAGCTGTCTTCCAGTTCTTCAAGAGTGTCTCCCTCTGCCAAGAACCAGGGCTTCTGCCTTCTCTGGTTTGACCCTCAGCCAAATGGCATTGATCCACTGCTCTGCCTCAGCCAGGCTTTGGAAGAGGGGGGAAACGGCACAGTCAGGCAGGGGGAGCTGAGACACAGAGCTGGGCACAGTCAGGGTGAGTCCACAGCAGGGAGAGCTTCGCTGCCCCTTTTCAGGGAATTCACACTTCTTTGGAGGAATATAAATGGCAAGAGCGAGTCTGGTGGGATGGGAGAAGCTGTAAAAGGAGGAGGTTCTGGGTTAGCTTCTGACAGAATGAATGGGTTGAGTTGAGGCCCCCTGAGCTCCACTCCAGATGTCTGTGTGTGCACTGACACCAAGATAAAAATCTCCATGAAACTCGATTAATTAGGCAAGAGATTTTGTGAGTTTAAAAAAAAAAAAAAAAAAAAAAAAAAAGAAAGAAGGATTTGGGGCTGGCTGAAATTTTCTGTATTTCCCATATTTTTCATCTGCCCAAACTTTCTTGAAATTATTTCACAGCAGAAATTCAGCTTTCAGAAAAATAAAGGAAAAAAACCTAACATTTTTAGGAGTGAGATTTTGTGCATTGTTGGCAGGGCCAGCAGAGGGAGGAGAGGGTCTGTCAGCCCATGGGGCACAGGCTGATACTTCCCCGTCATTCACATTTTTCTCCAGTGGTGAAGATTATTTTCGAATGGAAAGAGAACCCTTATGAAATCCAACATGTTACAAGTGGCCTTTTGTAAAAAACCTTTCAAGAGAGTGAATACAAACAAACAAACAAACAAAAAGGTCCTGCAAGTGTGTTGGGTCAAGCCCAAGCACAGATTGGGCAGAGAATGGATTGAGAGCAGCCCTGTTGAGAAGGATCTGGGGGTGTTGGTGGATGAGAAGCTTGACACAACCCAGGCAGTCTGGAGAAGAGAAGGCTCCTGGGACACCTTAGAGCCCCTTCTAGTACCTAAAGAGGTTCTAGGATAGATGGAGAGGGAATTTTGACATGAGCATGGAGTGACAGGAAAAGGGGGAATGGCTTCATACTGGTAGAGGGCAGGGTTGGATGGGATATTGGGGAGAAATTCTTGGCTGGGAGGGTGGGCAGGTCCTGGCACAGGTTGCACAGAGAAGCTGTGGCTGCCCCTGGATCCCTGGAAGTGTCCAAGGCAAGGTTGGATGGGGCTTGGAACAACCTGGGATAGTGGAAGGTGTCCCTGCCCATGGCTGGGGGTTGGAACTGGATGGTCTTTAAGGTCCTTTCCAACCCAAACCATTTTGGGGTTCTATGAAAACAAAACAAAACAAAAAAAAAAGGACCTGCTCTAAGGGCTTATCAGAGTTAGGTGGTGAATTGCTACAAGAATTGGTGCCTGGATTACCATCCTTCTCCTATTTCAGGAATAACTCTCCTTAAACTTCTTGTATCCCTTCCTGCAGACCCCTCAGGCAATTCCTCCCTTATACAGCAGCAGCAGAACAGCTCCCACCTGACACCTGCTCTGCCAAATCCCTCCTGTCACCACAGTCACAGCTCTGGTAGCTGAAATAACAGCATTGCTGAGCAGAGGACTGAGATGAACGCTGGCCACTCATAAATTTGTCTGGTCCAAGGGAACTTGAGGAGTTCCAGTGTGATTCGATTTCATCACCTAGGATCACACACTTCCTTATATCACAGGTGTCAATGGAAAAGTATGAAAACACAAAAGGAAACACAATTCAGCCCCAGCAGAGATTGAATCTCAATCACAGAGCTGTTAAGGAGGTGCCTTCTGTATGTAAAAACCTCACAGGTTTCCATGTTACCAACAAGCAACGGGGATGTAGCACAGAAGACTGAGGAACGTGTGTGTGTGTGTGTGTGTGTGTGTGTGTGTGTGTGTGTGTGTGTGCGTGTGTGCGTGTGTGTGTGTGTGCGTGTGCGTGTGTGTGTGTGTGTGTGCAGGGGTGAGCAAAATCATTTAGAAATGCCTGCAGTAATATCTGAATTGAAGTGTTACCCTGCAAGTCACTGTTTTAAAGACAAAGAAACTACTTACAAATATAAAGTTCCAGACCTGGGCACATCTGCCATAAGTGCAGGGTAATAAAGAAATGGTCCATTAAGGAATGAAATGCTTGTTTAGCATCTACCAGGCCTCCTGCTTTATCTCAGGACTTATCAAAATGATTGCTTGGTAACATACTAAAAATTATTAGTATGTATTCCACTGCAGGTCCAGGAGAATGAAGGGAACAGGTTTCAGTTTTAGGCATAACATCACATCCTCAGCACGTAGCCAACAGAGCTCTTGAGCCACTAACATTCTTAGGTCTTCAAACCACAAGATTTAAGGTCACAGAACAAAAAGTTATATATTTATAATCTAGGAAATATAATTTATTTTTTTTTATCTATTACCCTAACAGAACTGACTTGGATGAGAAAAGATTAAATACAATGTTCAGATACATTCACAAGCAGTTTCCCACTATCCATCAGCCCAAACTGAGTTGTGTCTGATTTAACTTTCAAAGATTATCAGCAAATTTCAAAATGTCAGGGGGGAGTTTGCACAAGGACTTTTAGAGAATCTTATTTTGAACCCGTCAAAGCCAGGAAAACATTGAGAAAATCCTTTTCATAGGTAGATACAACTTGATATAGCTGTGGGCAACAAATGAGCATATGCTGCCCATACTGACACACGAACTTTGGCATATACAGACTTTGAAGACATAAACTATTCTCCCAGCAAGTAAAAAAAAAAAATAATAATTCTCCTTCTCTGTTCAAAAGATGAGAAGATCCAATCAGGTATTTCCACCAGTGATCACACTGAAACTCTGCAGGCATCTGCTCAGGCTTTAAAAAAACCACTCCCTTAATTTCATCATTTCCCCCTTATGCCAAAGCCAAATCCCACCCCACTGGTGCCGTGGGTCCCTGCAGAAGCTCTGTTTGCCTCCAGGCCAGCCCATCTGCCTCTGAGAATCTAGACCTGATCACAAATGC
Organism: Formicarius rufipectus; assembly: GCA_013399695.1. NCBI lineage: Eukaryota > Metazoa > Chordata > Aves > Passeriformes > Formicariidae > Formicarius > Formicarius rufipectus. The sequence goes on along the minus strand of VXAU01003012.1, from coordinate 585,846 downwards.
ATTTTTAATGCGTTGGTGAAAGCATTTACTTAGAATTATCTCATATTCCCTCAGGGAATTTTCAATTAAACAAGCACATAATAATTATTTCCTTTAATTGCTCATCTCTGCTTACCTGGAGCTAAGGCACCTCTGCCCCGTTGCACATCTGAGAGCTGTCAGATTGATTCATTAGTATTTATTTGTTTCTTATTTTCAAACCATAGAGATGTGGTTTGGGCATTTAAGGAAGTGCTGCCGATGTCAAAGGGAATTTTTTTTCTCTTGATGTTGACAGCTCAGTTCCTGTGCAGTGCTTGGGAGCCTTTCCTAATGCAGAAAACAAGCTGGTTGCAGCAGTTATGGTGAATTACCAAGATTTAAAGCCGGTACTTGATATCCAAGGCTGTCCCACACTTATCAAACACCAATCCCTCCCTTTCACCCTGCGCCAGCAAAGCTCATCCCAGTTGGGGATGTGGAAGATGGGAAAAGGTTGACTTTTACACTTTTACTCCCCAAAACCTGAACCCACTATCACAGCACCTGTCAGCCCAGGACTTTGCAAGCAACAGTCTCCTCCAGCCCTGCCCAAATACCACCAAAGTTCTAGGGTTTTTTATCCTTTCACATCCTCACAAAGCTTCCCACAGCTCCTGACACCTGCCGATCTTGCCTTAGAGAGCAGCACGCAGACAGTCAGCTGGGATGCAGACAAGAAAGGCCTGAACAAAACCTCTTGTGCAAGCATTAATATAAGCAATAAACTAATTTTTTTTTAATGGAACCACGAATTTCAAGCTGGATCTCTCACTCCCAGCCCTACCCACTGTACCTTCAAGCCTCACCAGGTCTCACCTGCCCCTGTCCAAACTCCCACCCAGACCCTGCTATGCTCCTCTTGTAAAACTGTGTATTGATGCCCTAAGGAGCAGGGCAGATAAAATCGATCTGCCTTACTCTGCTGAGCAGCCTCAAGCACTGGTGAACCAGGGAAAGACTCTGTGACTTTTACCTCCCACAGAATCCCCTCAGCAGGAAGGAATGCAGGTTGAGCTGTTTGTCCTTTGAAGCTGAGTTCAGAACCTGAGTGTGGTGCAGCCATGGAGAGAGAAGAAACAGAAAAACATTAAATATCCTGAATAGTTTCCGCCCTAAAATACTCTATATTTGCTCCCTGGTAAATGCAGCCCTGAAACAATTTTTCTGAGGCACCAAAATGACCTGGTGAAGGAACATTAATGTCACCATGGGGCTCAAAGCACCTTCCCACATCAAGGTTGTAGGTGAGCACTTCCTAGAGATGTCTCTTAGGATTCACTCTCAGCTGAAAAAGTCTAAGTTTCTTTTACAATTATCACAAATACCCAACTTTTTAAAAACAATCCTCCCACGAAAAAGGGTCAAATTGCCTCTGCAGAAAATTTGGGTCTTTTTGTCAAGGAATTTGACTGTCTTCTCTTTGACAAAAACAGCATCAGCCTTCTTTAAGGTTCCCAAAAGTGTTTTCCAGTTGAAGAGGTGTCATGTAGATCTATCTGAACAGAAAACCCTGGAAAAGAGCAGAATGGATGAGCATCATCTGCACCAACCAGCCATCCCATTCCAGGTGGTCTCTGTGAACATGAAACACGCCATGACCAGAATATTTTGAAGGTTTAACAAATAAACTTGAAGTAAACATCACTGAAGGGCTCACATGTGTGAGGCCACTCGTGTCATATGCCTTTGCAGGATCAGGGCTTACAGAACCAGGACACAGGGGGAGTTAGAAGATAATTATCCAAAGAGACCTACAATAAATATCTGTGGGCCAAACAGCACCATATGTACTGTATATTGATTTGGTAGTAAAGGGATTACTTGAGTGGTAGTGTCTATCCTGTATATTATTCAAATACAACAGATGGGAAATTGGCATGCCACGTAAAATACAAAATTCAATATTCACCCAAGTGGGCTGATAAATTATCATAAACCATTTATGAATATCCCTCAACCATGAAGCCTAATAATAAAATAAAATTAAAAAACCCCTAACTCTCAACCCAGCTCTATCAAATGGCAGAGACAGAGGCGTACATTGGAATACGGGCCCTGTTCTGTTATCAAACTGATCCAAGGCTGTGACTTCTTCTGCAGATGGTCCCACCAGACATGCAGAAGCTACATTACCACCAGTGATGAAAGGAGTCCTTGATTCCATCCTGAAGAGGAATGTCAGTTGTGAGAGAATCTGGCACGAACTGGGAGGTTTAAATGAAATAAACCAAGAAATAAAGTGGTGCATATTTTCAGAGTTTTTCATGAGTAAGCCAGGAGGACCAGAGGTGTTTGATTGAATGAGAATGGGAAGAGGGTTCAATAGTCCTGGACAAAGACATCAACATATTGAAAGCACCATGACTACAGGAATCATGCAGAATATTTCACCCAAGGCAGCCAATACAACACTGTGCTCTCTGATCACCCCTCAGCCTGCTGAACAGACTATTGAACACAGACTTCAAAAACCACTTTCTAGCAGGGGATAACATCATCTTCAGCCTTCAGTCCAAGCAGACTGCTGTTTGACAGGGGCCATGAGGTGGACAATGGCAGTCACTGAGCTGTTTGGATGTCAGGTATATTGTGAATATCAAAACCAAAAGGCAGATTAGAAACCAGACTCCAAGTCCCAGCGACCTACCGGACTCTTCACATTCCTGCAGAGAAGGGGGACAGAAACAAGTTGTGGCCTGCTTTGAACCCCAGGAGCGTGGATCAAACTAAAAGTAAGAATTAGAATCATGGAATCATTTAGGTTGGAAAAGACATCCAAGATCACTCAGTTCAATTCAGCACAACTAGAGTATTTGAAAGCTCAGAGGAGGTTGTTCTCTGATCAAAGACCACTTTTAGCCTGCCTGTGTGGGGAGCTCTGTTCCTCAATGAGGACAAATTTTAAACTGGAGACAGTGATGGGGAGAGAAGGAAGGCTTGAGCATTGCAGTTTCATTTCTGCAGGAATCAACCTCAGCAATTTTGGCTGGAAAATAGGGGGAATCAGTCTCTACCCAGAGAGTTGCATTCGGAATAGTGTCATAATAAGCAATTTGTGTCTCACAGAGAACAGCTCACACCAGGTCTTAAGTGGGCAGCCAAAGTGATACATGAAAATTAGGAATATCCTCTGTCTTCCTTCTGTTAGTTTAGGTGCCTGATAGACTCCTTTGTCTAGACTGAGTTATTCCCTGTTCCTGATAAACCTATCTGTAAGCTGTTAAGAGTATTGACAGGAAGTTAGCCAACATGGTACCATCTGGACCAGTCTAGCCAGTCTCCATGACCATGCCTAGGGATGACCCTGCCTGTCATTTTCAGGGTTATTAATCAAAAAAAAAGAAAAAATTAACACCTACCCACCCACTCCCCGACACACATTTCCATCAGGAAATCATTCTAGAAATAATAATAAACTGTGGGTCTTTAAAGATTTCAATCTCCAGAAAATAAGTCCTTTGGAAATGCTGCTGGTTTGTTCTGTAGCATGTAGAGTTGTATCCAAAAAAAGACATCTAGAAAGGAAAAAAAAAAAAAAAAAAGACTGATTGTGAGTAGTTCTGAAAGAGAAAAAATATTAAAGGCTTGCTTTCACCCATAGACAAGATTTCCAGAATGAAGCGGAAATAATTCAGAAGGAATTTATAGTAAGGGGATTAATCCTCAAACAACACACAAAAATAAATTACCTGATTTTTTTTTAGTGTTTTTTGATGATCCAGCAGCCTCAGCCTGCTTTCTCCTTGAAAGAAACGCCACCTGTTAGAGCTCCAAAATATGGATTTATCTCTCGGTCTTTGGAAAAACACCCACTTAGTTCTGTTCCTCAGAGATCAGTTTGGGGTTGTGTCTCTTTGCAATTCATTGCTCTGCCATAAACTGGCACATCTAGCAGAGTCCCACTTAAATGAGCATAATTCCTCTGGTAAACTTACTGCATTCCTGTAGTATAAACACCTCTGTTATTAAATTCCAAGGATTTAGAGGGTGACTAGAGTGGGAGGCTGGAATTGCCTCCCTGGTTTTATCACTGACCTGCCCTGTTATCCAGGACACTTCATCTCTCAGGCTTTCTATTGGATTCTCTATACTTTCTTACAGAGACAACCCAATCCTTGAGGATCTTTATGCCCCAGGTTCCCCTGGGGCCAAAAATCACTGTCCATAAGATAATCAGTGGCTGTACATCTCATTATCAGTATTTGTGCTTGTTCCTTCAGCAAAGAGACTGAAAAGGAAGGGAAAGGTGCATATGCCTTTCCATGGCTGTGCACGAGGGGACGGGTGAAGAGACATCCAGGGCTGTGTCTTGAATCCAGTCCTGGTGATAGCAGTGCTGGGCAGAGCTGTGGTTGAGAGCATTTCACTTGGATACTTAACAGACATGAATTAGACTTCACAGCACCTTCTCACGATGATCAGCCTTGGGGAGGAAATCTGATTCGTGCCTACAAAACATTTTCTTTAGCAATCACATAAAGCAATTATTTAGGATTTCACCCTTTTCAAGTCGTCTCTTTCCTCCTTCCACTTTTCTTTGCCTAGCACAGGAGAATCACCAGATTATCAGCACAGAACACCACCAGAGACCCTCTTAAATCCGTGGTAAATGAGTGTCCTGACTTTCAAGACCCTCCAGCTGTCCCTGCTGATCCTGCTTAGTCTAAGGCAAAGACCTCCGTGAAGCTCCTCTGCTCTGCTTTTAAACACTGGCTTGAACTTTGGGACCTTTGGGCCATGGGCTGAAGATTTGTCTTTGTCCTTGGCCATGAGGGTGTAGACCAGAGTAGCTGCTGGCACACTGCTGACCTCAGTTTTGCATCCTGTGCCCACGAGAGTGGGAACCTGGCCCATTCTCCATCCTTTTTGTGGCAATGCCAGCCCAAAGCCATGTTTTGGCGCCTGGTTCCCCTGCCACCTCTTTTTTTTTTTGTTCTACATAAAGGTTTCAGGCTGTGATCTTCCACAATCTTAGCTGCCATGCAAACTGGGTCCTTCTCACCCTCCCAAGAACTGCAACATCCACCTGTAGCATTCAATTTGCATTCAGATGTCTGCTCACATAAAGGCTTCCTTTACATCCCTATTACTCTAGCTCTTGCTTTACAAGAGACAAGCAGGTCACTTGTGTAGTTCTGCAGCTTTTTGCACCCCAAAGTAGCAGGGCACTAATGTGCCATTACTATAATTAAGAAATACAGGACGACTCAGTAGAAAAGAAGGGGGGGAAAAAACCCGGACAGAAAGACAGTGGAGCCCCCTGCAACATAATTGGTCACTGCTATGAATCTTTACTCAGGGGACAGATAGCACGACCAGAGGTAATAGCTTACACACGTATTCTTGAGCTGTGCAATAGATGGAAAAGTGTCCCAGATGGATTGGGCAGGGGCTTAGTTCCGGGATTATGATGAGACAGTGGGTAATTATTGAGTGGCATTGCCTCAGCGCTGATTATATCTGCAAGCTTGTTCCTTTCCTTCAGAGGAAAGCATTGATAAAGATAAACCATGCTGCTCTATGTCCTTCATGTAGCACAAAACAACACATTTCAATCTAACAGGATCAGGTCTCCACTTTGATCACAATCTGTTACCTAGATGTCTTTGCAAATTAATCAGCCCTGCTTGTTTAGCTCCAGTCAGTTTGTACTGCTAAATTAATAAATGTACTAGGAGCAACAGAATACATAATTAAATTCTACAGTTTAATCTCCACATAATAATTTTGACCTTAGTCTGGGGCCTCTGTTGTAGCCAGCAACACATTGAATAGATGCAGACCTTGCAATGCAGCTTACACTAACAATCTACCTTGAATGATTATGTAGGGGCACCATAATCAAGGGCTACTAAAATCAGAGGAAATTAGGAAAACAAAATTGTAGCTACAGCTTCTGTCTATAATAAAAGGGAGCTAATGCAGCATAGGCATACATCTACCTCAAAAATTAGAGAAAGATACTGTGGCCTGGTTCATTTAACCAGGAATAGTTGTTTTGTGTTTCTAGATCTGCATCAAAAGCAGCCCAGAAGAGCAGAGGATGGCTTATGTTCTTCCCAGGAACACTTCCAAACTTTTGAGAGAATGGGTCATGCCATGGAAGGGTTTCTATGCTGGCCTTGTCAAAGGCAACAGCATGGATTTATTATAGCTTTTTGATGTATCTGTTTATAGTGGACATCTACCTCCCATATTATATACAATTCATATTTAAATTTCTTCTCTTCCCATGAGGAGATAAATCCCTTCCCCTGTGGAAATTCAGGAACTGTCCCATGCATTTTCCACACCTACATCAGCTGCAGAATACCCAGGAAAGATCAGAGATGTTTAGTGTGTCCTGAATGGGGAGACACATAACTGCTGAACACTCTGCTCACAGACTCCACGAAGAAGGGACAGTGAGACCTCAGGGAGATTTTCCCTTTAACTTGCAGTCTGTAAAGGATGTGTTCCAAGGGATTCCCAAAATAACCCTAGAAAGGGGAGACAGGGGCTAAATATCAGTGTTTAGGGTTCTGCACCCTCTCTGCACATTCATGGATACCCATAATCACTGAGGAAAACTAAAAGGCAAAGCCTCCTCCAGAGTGTCCATCCACATCTGCCTTCCCTATGGACACGGCAGCTCGTGGGTAGAAGTTCATCCACACTGACAACAGGCACATCCAGACAGGCATCCCTGGATACCTGGATCACCTGTGAACTCAGGAGGTTCTATGATGTTTCTGACCTCCCCAAATGAGTCTGTGGCTTGTTCACATACAAGAAAGGTGTACATAAATAATGTGGGTCAGAATTCCCCCTTGGCTGCACTAGTGTTGTTTTAGGTCTTTATATTGTTACGCTTTGCTGTGACCTTTGCTGTTCCGGTTGCCACACATTCATCGTATGAGTCTCTAACACAAGTGGTGAAGAATCAGAGGATGCTGTAGCTTGGTTCAAAAATAGCCTAAATCATCTGGATCCACTGGTTTTGACTGGTTGTTTTGGGGCCAGCAGACATGATGCTGCTGCAGTTGTGCCAGATCCCCAAACAGTATATAATGGATCATTAGAACTTGTTTCTGTTATACAGAATCTTGTTGCAAATACTAGACTAAAACATTTGCTTTGGAAATCAACTAATTGAAGAAATAAAAGTAGAACAAAAATGAAAATATCTGGTAGTAATGGTTATTACGCATTTCCTTTAAAATACTTAGATTAAAAACCAGCTAGCTGCCTTAATGCTTTGTGAGTGGATATAGCACCAGAAGCTTCAAAAAGTTTGTCAGCCAACACTCAGTAGAGCACACGAGCAGTAGAACATGTGATGGAGGTTGGACTCTGTGTGAGACCTTGACTGTGGTAGCTGGCACCGAAATGCTCTAAAGAACTGAAGGTAAATCACAACATCATTCACATAACTGTGAACAAATTCAGTGCAATCAGTCCAGTGTGAGCAACTCTCAGAGAATTCAAAATAATTCAACATTGATGGTCAGACTCTCAAACTCTGTGCAATAATGGCATGGGACAGCACAGACTTGCAGCTGGAAGTGCCTGCTCCTCTTAGACTTGCAAGGCCTCTCCTCTGAGCTCTGCTGGAAAGGTGTAAAGTCTCTGTGTGCTCACAGTAAAGTGCCTGTGGCTAAAGATGATGCATTACAGGAACATATTCTGATGCACAATGCATGGTGCAAGTTTGTTTCCCATTTTCCTCACTGCTCTTCTCCAGTTCTTCCCAAGGGTCAGCTGTGACTCACTGCAGAACGGGGTAACTGGGTGAACTGGAAACTGGCTGAGTCAGATAAAGTTTTTAGAAGTTCCCAGGAACAAAGAGGGATACAGCAGCAAGTGTAAGGGGTAGACTCTTTAAATGAATCATGAAAGAATAAAATTCTTTAGGTTAGAAAAGCCCTCCCTAAGATCACCAAGGCCAACCATTAACCCAGCACTGCCAAGCCCATCATTAAACCACATCCCCAAGTGCCACATCTACATTTTAAAATCTCACCAGGGATGGTGACTCCACCATTGCTCTGGGCAGTCTGTGCCAGTGCTTGACAACCCTTCTGGTGAAGAAATATTCCCTAATCCCCAATCTAGACCTCTCATGGCACCACTTGAGACTGTCTCCTCTTGAATCTACAAAAGCAAAGGAATGACAATGCTTGAGAGATGGCAACCAAAACTGCTGAAAGATAAGAGAAAAACCAGAGAAAAACACTCTGAATAAGTACCTACCACAAAGCTTGTCCCTCTTGCAGAGGACTGAAGGAACAATCCTCCTGTACTGCAGCTCTTGTGAAGTGTCTTGGATGGATGGATGGATGGATGGATGGATGGATGGATGGATGGATGGATGGAGTGAGTGAGTGAGTGAGTGAGTGAGTGAGTGAGTGAGTGAGTGAGTGAGTGAGTGAGTGAGTGAGTTCTGGCATGCCATACCATAAAGGGACTTCTGAGCAAATGCAGGTGTCCAAAATGGAGACGTCTCTCTCTGAGCTATTTCTCTACAGCTCCTGTCAATAAATAGAGTGAGAGAGGCACTTTGAACATCTGATTCTTCTGCTGTCTGCCTTAGTCACAAAGCTTAGATGATTCCTGTGTCTCTGTGATGAGTTCTATGTCTGATCCTGGTTGGTTTGCCTATGAGATACACAGCCTTCCTTGTCTCAGCTCTCACAGAATGCTGTTTCCAGCTGCTGCCTGCCAGGGAGGTGACAGAGAACCACTGAATCAATTAGGTTGGAAAAGACCTCTGAGATCTCCAAGTCCAGCTTAGGACCCAACACCACTGTGTCAACCAGAGCATCTCACTGAGTGCCACATCCAGTCTTTCCTTGAACACTTCCAGGGACAGCAACTCCACTATCTCCCAGCCCATTCCAATGTCTAATCACCCTTTGTGTAAAGGAATTCTTCCTAATGTCCAACCTAAACTGCCCCAGGCACAACTTGAGGCCATTTCCTCTTGTCCTATCTCTGGTTACCTGGGAGAAGACTCTGACCCCTACCTGGCTCCCCCCTCCTGGCAGGGAGTTGCAGAGAGCAAGAAGGTCATCCCTGAGCCTCCTTTTCTCTAGGCTGAGCCCCTCCAGCTCCCTCAGCTGCTCCTCAAAGGACTTGTTCTCCAGACCTTGGATGTGCTCCAGACCTTCCCAGCTTGGATGCCCTTCCCTGGACTTGTTCCAGCCACTCAAGGTCCTTCCAGAACTGAGGGGCCCAGAATTGGACACAGCACTCGAGGTGTTGCCCACTCCAGGGCAAGAATCACTTCCCTAGTCCTGCTGGCCACACTGTTGCTGATACAAGGAAGGAGAAGGGCTGAAGTCTGAGGACTCCATGACTGGAGAACTGAACTGGTCCTCCTGCAGAGAGACCTATTCATGGTGACTTTGGCTGGTGACTCCTGCATTCATTCTGGTCACACAGCCCCTCAAAACATTGCCTCCTGCACTCAGTGTTTCTCCCATGTCCATCAAGGCTGGATGTTGGCACGATGAATGAGGTAGAAATGGTATCACACTAAATCAACATGTTGTAGAGCCTTTCACACAGCAGAAGAGCATAAATCATGTTACCAGATCTTTTAGCACACGCTGGTGTCACAACCAAATACAGCACTTCACACACTTGTGTTGTTTTTCACCTGTGTTCCATGTAAAGTGGTATAAACTACCTTCCCCTTTACACTATGCACAATATTTATTTATTAAAACAAATTTATGGGCAACCAGACACGTCTTGTTTTAAACATCTATAAAAACAACATCCTTAACATTAATTTATTTATAGCTTATTGCTTTAGTGGTTATATTAGCTACCATTACTAAGCACATTCAATTTAAATTTTCACATTTGTTAAAGAAAAGGGAGAAGAAATGCCAAAAAAAAAGCAGCTTTAGGAAGACAAATTTACCATTCTTAAAGAATAAATGGACAGACTTTTTACAATGAAAGGACAATTCAAGCAATCAGCCCCGTTCACCACTTATATCAATTATAAACTTGAAGATCGACTGGAATATGGAAATCTCCAGAGGCCAAGGGTATTAAAAATATTATGCAGAATTGCCATGCACTGTTCTTAAAAAATAAACTCCAAACCTGTGCATAATGTGGGAGCAGATAAGCATTTGCAGTCAGGTTGTTGATCCAAAGAGAGTAATTAAAGAAGGTGAGGTCTAAACTTGTCAAAGTCATTTTGCCCTACTTTCCTATTTATAGGTTTCAAAATGGAAAAAGCCTTCAAAAGGATTTGCATCCTAGTTTCCCTCTGTAAGATCCTTCTGCAAGAGATTTGAGAATTAGCTGCTGTGCCTGCAGTATATTAAAATCTTTGACAGTCATCCACTTGGGGAATCCCTGGGAAAAAAAAAAAGAAACAACACACAAAAAAAATAACCACCTCACTTGGCTTCAAAAGGTTCACAGTATCACTTGAAAGTGGAGAATAAATCACTTTTCTTCAGAATGGTTCCTGAGGCTTTTCCATTCTGGGGGGTCCTTCAGTGGGAAGAGTGTGTGGCCAGGCTGGAGGTGCAGCCTCCTGCACCTTGTCCGGCTGCTCACCTGGTCCAAGGAATTTCCCTGCCCTTCAAGCTCAGACTCAGGGCCACTTCCTTCTCTCTCAGTGTGGTTTGGTTGGATAAGGAATGGGTCCAGTCATCTTTTCACCCTCAGCATCACAGATGATGGAATCACAGAATGGTTTGGGTTGGACCATCCTGTTCCACCCGCCTGCCATGGGCAGGGACACTTTCCACTAGCCCAGGTTGCTCCAAGCCCAGTCCAACCTGGCCTGGGACACAGAAGTTCTGTATAAAAAGCAAAGAGAAGCAGCTCCAAACACCTCTCACAGAAACTTGCTTGAAAAGACAAGTCAAGACAGTACTTGGGTGTTTGCTCTGTTAAAGGAAAAACATTGTTTGGGTGAAATCTTCTCTACCTTTCCCTGCTCCAGCAATTTTAAAGCTTCTTTAAACTCCATAGAAATATGTTGATAGAAATGGTTTTACATGAAAAAGAAAACAAGTTTTTAACCTTGAAAGCTCGGGGGGAAAAAAAAAAAAACCCTCAACATTTTCGTCATTCAATATTTTTAATAAAACCCAGAAAAATCCATCTTGAAAAAATTTAAAACTGCAATCCTGGTTTTAAAAAAAATAGTTCAGTGCAAATCGTTCAATTGTTACATTCTCAGGTACAAAAAAACCCTTTGAATGGACACTTCCAACATCGAGTTTTCCACTTACCAGAAAAAAAAAAAAGAAGTTTTCTTTGAGCAGGTATCCAATGTGGCTTTTAAAAATTGACAGCTGAGCCCTGCTTTGCCCTGTGACGGTGCAGCTAAATGCAACCTCTGGCTCAAAATGTATTTTTATGTCCCATAGGCAACTGAGGAAACATTCAGTGAGCAGACAGGGATGTGCTGCCAGGGACACCCCTTTATCTGACAACATAACTTTTCACTTCCACTTATCTCAGCTTCCTTGTGCCAGGCCATGAAAAGACAGGGAGTTATCTGACTCCAACATCATAGTCCTGCAAGCAGATAAAAAAGACAGCTAAAGCGATGAAAATTAAAATATTTTGGGCAAGCCACAAAAAAAAAACAAAAAACAAAAAATCTAAAAAGCCCGACTCAATATTCTAAATAGTTTCAGGTATTTGGAAAAATAAGGCAGCAAATGGTTTTGTTTCTCTCTTGTTCATTCACTCAGACTTCCCAGCCATCATTATGAAGTTTAGATGTTTTTCAGTTTAATGTTTCTCATCACAAGGATTAAAGGTGTGTCATGAAAGAAACTTCTGCCTTGGCACTTCACAATCCTCAGAGACTAGCAGAGCTCAAAGAAATGTGCTTTTCATGTCCACGATGATCTTGCTGAAGAAAACAACTTGGAAAGTGTAATATAGATAATTAAAAATGAGAACTGGCATAAATGGTATCCAGAAACAAACAAAAAAACCCCACCAACCCTCCAGCCCAGGGGCAAAAAGATAGGCTGGGTCCTTCCTCTGTTATTCTGATTTTGTGGACCAGATTTTCAGCTGAGTAACACGATGCAAGTCCACCCACAGCCAAGAGTAAGCTGGTTTGCAACAGCTGACCATTTAGTCCACCAGCTTTATGATGTTTTAAACTCCTCCTTTGAATTCTCCCATGTTTTCCACTGCTGTCACCCTTCCAAGAGAACATTCATCCCACAACACCTTATCTACAAAGGGCTCTGCAGAAGATACGACCCTGCAGCTGCTTGAATGCACTGGGAGGAAAGGTTGGCTGGTTTTCTTGCTACTCTTGAATTGGTTTAGGTAGTTTTTTTCTCCATTAAATCATAGAGGGAAATTGTCTGAGAGGGAAAACCAATGTTTTAGGAAATGAAAAGCCACTCTCCACTGTGTATCCTCTACCAGGAGATATCCTCAGACCCATTGTCTCCAGTTTAAAATGAGCCTTCAAACGGCACTTTATTGGCTGCTCCTGTATCACTCCTCTCTCCCTCCTCACCTGTTTGCAGAGGCGCAGAGACATCGACTTCACGAGTGTGGCACCTCCCGGAAATTCGGCCACTAAACACAATACTTTTCACCCACAATATCACAAGGTACCCTGACTCAAGAGCCCAAGGCTCTGCAAGACGATATAGTGACATACCAACGGTAATTGTTCTGACAAGGACCCTCTGAGCAGTGTCATTGGAGGTGACAGTCACTGGCAGTCTCCAGCTTAGCAGCAAGGTCACCGGGGAAAGGCAGTTTCCACTAATGCTGTCAGGCAGTGGAATTGGAGGCAAATCTTTCTGTTCCCGAGTGACCACCACCCTAGAGGGCAAGGGATGGCAAGAAGAACGACAGATAATGCACAGCACTTAAAAACATCTATGCTTTTCTTTCTCAAATGAAAAACTTCTTAAAAAAAATAAAAAGAGGGAAAAAAGCACAAAGGAAGGAGAATGGGTCTGTTTCTTCAGCATCTCTGATAAGGAACCGGCAAATCCACGGACCTGCAGGACCTCAGTCAAAGCAAGTGAGACCTGGATGGAGACCCACCCCCTCGGCATTCCCAAGGCTTGTCCTTGTCCCCCGAAGCCAGGTTTAGCAATCCTGACCCTTGCAAGTGAATAGGTGGGGGAAATGGCCCGTTCTTTGCTCAGGTAACTCCGCACAACTCCATGCACAAGGCAGAGCGTTCCACCTCCCTGCGCAGCCAGGAATTCGGGGCTGCCTCCCATTGCAGCAGCTGTATGGGTGCCAATGTTAAAGAGACATTCATTTGGAAAGCGGATGCTCTGCAAACTGATATGCAAATAAAAGCCATCAGCAAAGAGATGCGGCAGTCAGGAATGGGGGCTCACACACATTGTGCTCTCACCAAGTTCAGCATTTTCCTGACCTAACCTTCCCTGGAGGTACCACTTCGCCCAACAGGTGATGTTTGACTCAGTGGCCGGGAGGTGACAATGTGCTGGAAATAGGAAATTCATATCATTTGTATTCCTTTTCCTCCGCTATTCTAAGGGTTGAAAGGGCCACCATTTTAAATTTAATTTACTGGGTATACCGTCTATCTGTTGGAAACACGAGGAAGCAGACCTTGTCCTAGTATTTATCAGACACATGCCGCCCATCTGCTTGAGCTGGGTCGAGGAGGATTTGCTGTTAATCCTTCAGACCCATCTGCAGGGGGTTCAAAATGCTGACCAGAAAGCTAGACAAGATGAGGTTTATTTAATTAAAAAAACTGCTCCGGAGGTTACTGGAAATCACTCTGAAGAAGAAATAGCTTTTGATCATGTCACTTCTAGGGAAGGCAGGAGGGGAAGGGGGATGGGGGGAGGCAGGCAGAGTTTTGCATCAAAATAAGACTGTGGCTATCAGTAAATAAATAAAACGTTAGAGCTGCACCAAATAAACCTGTTCCCGTGAGGGGACATTTCTATCTACCTGTTACATCAAATACAGAAAAAACTAAGCCCCCATTCCAGCTTGGCTGTTTCACCACCACATTGCAGGGCTTGGACTCTAATCTGGGCAAAGTCTGAAAGGCAGAAATTGGGTTACTCGTGCACACACACACACACACACACACACACACACACACACACACACACACACACACACACACACACACTGCAATCTGCAGGTTTGTTTGCATGGATCTCAAAAGGAAGGAGACACAACCTAGAAAACAACTCCAAAACCTGCAGCAGGTTAGCACTTCCAAACCCAGCATTTCTTATTCACCTGCTTTTTGGAAGAAAGACAAGTTTCTGGGGAAGGTGGCTAACCTGAGCTTTGTTACTTTAACATTTAATTGCTGCTTTTCATAATCTGGGCTACCACTGTTCAAGATCCATTTATGTGGAAGTGAGAAACAATAAAATCCCATCTACGTTTGCTCTGCTGAAAATGGACATCTGTTGGTAACAATATTATTTCTAATGAAATATTATGCACACAACTGGTTTAATGCAGTTTGGGAGAAGTGGCTTTTCCGGGGAATAATCCCAGTCCTTCCAGCTCCTGATTGGTCTTTTATGACAATATAATGCATGACAATTTTCAAAGGAACTCGGACAGAGAATTTGCCCTTACCTCTCCCAGGGCTCTTTGGGTTGCTGTGACTGTTCCTAATCAGATTCCTGTACTGAAGGTTGCACAGTAATTTTTTTGTTTGTTTGTTTGTTTTTCTGTTGTGGTTTTTGTTTTTGTTTTTTTCCTAAGCACAAACATCCTCAGAAAAATCAGAAGCAGAGACAGAACTGAGCACTAGGGAGAACAACAGACAGTAAATTGCAATATTCTCGACAATAAGCTGTGAAATGCAAGGTCTGGCACTGCTGGTCCTGTACCCGGCACACCAGTGAAATACAGCTCCATCTAGGGACAAGGTACATCCATCCTGCAGAAAAGATGGATTTTGGAAACCAGGACCAGGAACAATAGGGTGATCTCATTCCCCTGCAGAGTGGCAAGTAAAGATTCATGCTGCCAGGGATCAGATAGTAGGAATTCTGCTTTGTGGCTGAAGATAACCTCCGAGCAAAGTAACTTTATCTACAGCAAATTATTCCTTAGCTTCCCATTGCAGGATTTGCTTCACCTTAGTCTGAAGCAAGTGGTGCTGGTTACTATCAGATAGAGGGCTAGAGGGATGTTTGCTTTGATTTAGTAGAGAAGTTCCCATGGAAAGTGCTTGGGCAAAGTAAGAAAATCTCATCCAAAGATTGTGCAGAGTGAAATTCACTGAACTTCTCTTATGATGACCGGGTTAACCAACTATTCAGAGATTTGACCATACAGATATAAGGCCTCTGATGCTTAGCAGGCGCTGAAATAGATGTTCTCTCTTCTGGTTATGCTGCCTGAAGTTATCTGTGAGTCTTTTGTTCCCCTGAACTTCCCAATCCACATCTTTTTACTTTTTACTGAGTAAACCGGGCATTTCCCGTAGTTGTTTCCTCTCAGTCATGTAAATGAGATATTAACCCTTCCTAAGGGTCCATTCCTGTGCTCGCAGCCGAAGGCTGTGGGATCCGACACCCAGCACTGCCTGTCCTCGCTGCGCAGGCATCGCTGCTGCCTTAATTCATCTTAACATTTTTTCCTGGCAGTTAATTTATCCGCGGCAGCGTTGACAGAGAGTACCGTGGGATCATTAGGGTCGGAAAAGACCTCCAAGATCTTCAGTCCAGCCTTCAACCATGCCCACCAAACCACATTGCAAAGGGCCACATCTGCTTGCGTTTTGAACACTTCGAGGGCTGGTGGCCTCATCACTTCCCTGGGGACTCTGTTCCAATGCTTAACCTCTCTTTCGGTGAAGGAATTTTTCCTACTCTCCATCCTGAACCTCCCCTTCCTGCAACTTGAGGCCGTTTCTCGCTGTCCTATAGGAATAGCCATACAAATTCTTAATGAGAGTATTTAAAAGGTAGCAAAGCCCAATTTCCCAGTGCAGAGACTTAAACCACACACAGATCCCGTGTTTACACATGCAGAGTGGAATTTGCACATGCAATTAAGTTGATTGACATTTTCTCACTGCGTAGATACCTTCATCAGCAAACATTTGGACAAGCAATCAAGTGAGATATATTTTTTCATATATACCCACCCTGGCATGCAGAAGGAAACAACCCAGCCAGGCAAGGAAATAGCAAGGACAAGACTTCACCAAATCATTTTTGTTGGAAAAAGCCTCTAAGATCATTGAGTCTAACCATTAACCCAGCACTTCCAAGACCACCTTTAAACCATGTCCCCTAGGGCTACATCTGTATCTTTTAAATCCCTCCAGGGTTGGTGACTCCACCACTGCCCAGAATAGCCTGTTCCAGTGCCTGCCCACCTTCTCAGTGAAGAAATTTCCCCTAATATCCAATCCAAACCTCCGCTGGCACAACTTAAAGCTGTGTCCTCTTGCTTGTTACCTGGGAGAAGAGACCGACCCCCACCTGGCTACAACCTCCTTTCAGGGAGCTGTAGAAAGTGAGAAGGTCCCCCCTGAGCCTCCTTTTCTCCACTTGTCAACAAATGTAATGAACAGGAAACCAGAGAAGCAGAAGACAAAAGCCATTGGTTCTGGGAAAAGTGCCTGAGAGGTGGTGCTAAAAGTGCCTCAGGAACCAGCGCAGATCACCTGGTATGTCATTTTGGTCATAATTAGTTGGCAAAGAAAACAGCAAAGTCAAAATCACAGTGGTGCACCAGAGCCCTCCTGTTAACAGAGCAGTGCTATCGATCCCATCACTCATTTATTTAGGAGATAGAATTTTAAACAGGAATAAGAACACGGTTACCATCGAATCAGCTGTCAGCTGGATGTCACCCTAGGCAATTAGCGTGCTCCTAATGTGCTCCCAAATTGAAGCCCAAACGATGTCCTCAGATGCCTGCATTCAGCTCACCCTGACTTTGCAAAGCAGGGGCTTTGGAGCACAGAAGGGTCTGCAGGTAAATGTTGGAGAGGCTGCGGACGAACATCCTTGGCTGACAGAAAAGGAATGGGAGAAGGGATGCTGCTCACGGAGCAGAAAGTGTGAAAAGCCCTTCCTGCCAGACTGACGAAGCAAGCGGCAAATGTGGAATGGAAATGGACTGTAAATACATTTGTAAGCACTACAGGTAGTTAGTTATTAATATTGCTGGGGTTGAACCTCGGCAGGTATAAGTCACCCAAATTCCACTGATTTCCTTGGTTCATACCAGCTGTGGCTCCATCTCTGTGTTATTGCTAAAGGCAATAAATCTCTTCTTTGGGCCAAATTTAGTCCTGGCTATTTCCTTGTGCCTGGATTAATTCCATTGAAACTAACTGGGAAAAGCCTGAGCTCATGTGTGGGAAATGAGAACAGAGAGTGGCTGCAGCATTTGTTACAGCAGAAAAGAAGGACCCTTACACACACACACACACATATATATTAAATATAATATTTATTGCCTGTTGGACTGACTGAACATTTTCCTTATGAAAAAAAGGGGAAACTTTCCCTCCAGAAAATGAGATTTTGCTCAAACCAAGATTCTCTATGCCAGAAAAAATGTTTCCCAAAAATGTTCCAGTCAGAAAACTGATGGTTTTTGTTTTGTTATCTGCTTTAGCCAGCACTGTACTCTGGAAGACTCCTGATTCTCCCAAGTAATCACCTGTTGGAAGAAACAGAGGCAAATAGATGGTAGATGCAGTTTAGGCAGCAGTAGTGGGTTTTCCTGGGATCACAGGAAACAGAGCTACAGCTCCTGTAAGCAAGAGGCTGTTCAGGCAGAGGTAAATCATGACCCGATTCAAGCAAAAATATCTCATTTTGTCTTAAAATGTCAACATGAAACACTCTGACATTTGCAAATCAATTCTTTTTAGGAATTATCTGTTCCAATTTGAGATGAAAACAAATATGAAAATACCAGAATTTCCCACGGGACAGAAATTCTGTTTTTCAATGAGCAGTAGGAGCTCTATCCATTGAGAGGTCATTTCTCTATTACAAAGCCACTGTTTTCCACGGCTGTGTCTAAGTGCAAATAAAAGACAGTCAAGGACCAAACCCTTGTCTCAAAGCTGGCTGGCCACCTGGCTCCACAGTACCCATGGAGATCCCACAAGGTCCTGATCCCCTGTTCCAGAGTACCCTCATGTGGATAACGTTTTTGTAATACCTAACTGGAATTTTCCATGATGCAATTTGTGGCTGTTGCCCCTCGTTCTCAGGCAGTGTGCCTCCAAGAGCAGTCTGCCTGCTCTAGGACCATTAATTCATTGAAGCCAGCTGGTAGATGCCCTCTCAGCTACCCCTTCCTCTGGCCAAACAAACCCAAGACTCTCGGGCTCTTCATGCTCTGATCACCTTGGTGGTCTCTGCTGTTGGTCAGTGTTTTAGGTCAAGGAGTTTTGTTTATTTGCTCAATGAGTAGCACAGGTGACAAAGGGTCTGGTGTTTGAACTGGCTTCTTACACTTCCTTTCCTTAGCACAACAGTCTGGGGTTTGGGTGGTTTTTAATGGCATTTTCTAACTTTTAGCAGCATGTGACCACACTCCTGGCTTGTAAAAACCGGTGTAACTCTGTGGGCTTCAAAATGGAGCAGTCAAAATTATTTCCACCTTGCCTGGTGAGTCTGGCTGAGTCCTGGACAACTCCATTACCATTCCCATTCAAACACATGAAGTCACTATTGCAAATCATCCACCTGCCTATTTCAAACAGCAAAATAACCAATGGCAGGACAAATGTTCCTGGGGGGAACAACCCAGTTATGGAATTCATAAGTGGAGCAGGAGACTGTGTGTGTTTGGCAGGGGGGTGGCAGATCCCAGCACAAGAGCAGAGAGAAATGGAAAAGTAAACATTCAGGAAGAGCAATATGTAATTCTTTGCACCAAAGCACACGGCAGTCATGCTACAAAGCTGACTGCAAGGGAAATGCTAAATGTATTTTCAAGCAGCTTTTCATCATCTTTTAATGCAAAGTAAGAGCTGGAAACAAAAGAGGGAAGCCAGCTCTCTGCACACCTCCAGCCAGGACTCTGTGGAGAAACAGTGGCATCAGGAAAAACAATCTGAAACCCCAGGCCACCAGAAAGTGCCCCACAGATCCAACATGAATAATCAGCACTACATGTGACTGCCTTGTCTTGAGACCCTGATCATGAGTCTGGGCACCAGCTGCTTTTTCCCCCCCTCACACAAACTATCCCTCACAAAACACACATCCTGCAAGGGGATATCCACCCTTTTGGTTGCTATTAACTCTGTGTTTCCACGGGATGCTCCACTTCTCTTGCCAGAGGATGAGCTCCCCAGTACCTTTGGCAGTCCCCTGTTTACTGTGCCTTGTTCCAGGGGGTTACATGTGGCCAAGGGAGGGTTTTTCTCCCCATATAGCCATGGAAAGGCTTTCCCCAGTGTAGCTTTGGGACAGACCCTCATATCCCCAGAACAAAAAGCTCTTTATGAGTTGTTCATCCTGTAGTCTCATCTTCTGTTCGCTTCTGGTCCCAAAATATTTAGCCTTTACCTTTTAGCCACCCAAACCAGACACTGCTGACTGCACCTTGACTTCCACACTACCACAGCAATTACACATCTCGTGTCTCCAACTTCTTTAAATAGAGCTGATTAATATTCAGACTTCGCAATCCCTTGATTAAACAAGACACCCACAAGGAAGCTACTCGTAGAGACCAGTTGCCAAACTGGAAATTCCCTGTGAAAAAAAAAATTATAAAAGGAAAAAAAAAAAAAGAAAGAAAACAACAAAAAACCCACCAACTCAACAACACACAAAACAAAACAACCACCCAGCTCTTTCATCTGCTTCCTATGAAGTCTCAGCTGCGTCCGTGTCACTGTGCAGAAGGCAATAAGGGACGATGTCGACAGATGGGGAGCTGAGGACACAATTCACCCAGCCTTCAAGAAAGCTTACAGTCCCATACTATACATTAATCCACAAGGTCAGTAATGGGGAGGGGGGGGGAGACACGACCTAAGCAGATAAAGAATTAAGATGGAGGTGGCAGACAAAGAGGGCACGTCTGCAGCGTTCGGCGTGGACGGGGGGATCTGGTGGAATGTCACGGGGGGCACTTTGGCCACGGGGGTCCCTTTGCCAAAGGCACGAGCTAAAGGGGAAGAAAAGAGCAGGAGGAAAGGCAAGGTGTGGGAGACACTCACCCAAGAGACAGCCAGTGCTGAAGAGGGAGTAAATTAATCCAGGATGACACTGACAGACTAGGATTAAGTAGCTCACCGATGTCATTAGGTGGCATACACATATAGATGAGCTAACGAAGACAGGGACAATGCTTACCCCAAATAATCGAGGACACGGGGAAAAAGGGTCAGGGGAAGGTTGTAAAAATAGTAGATTAGGAAGCTTCCAGAGAAGGCTTTCAAGTCAGCCCTTTTCTCTCTTACACTTTTGCTAAAATATCTATGTCTATTCTGCTATCACCTATCTGACTTCCCTCTCTTTCTAGTTCCTCTCCCTCTCCTCCAGCCTGTCCAAAACATGAATTCCTTTCCTTGATTTACCACATGTTGTCTTAGTCTCCAAACACCTCCCAGCCCTCCAAGCAACCCTGCATGAAGCCCCTTTTCTTTCACAGGACCAGTCACTAGGGTTCAGCTCTGAGGAGTAACTTGCTAAGAAATACTAAATCAATCACTCACCAGCGTGGATCCAGAGCAGATGCAACCAATGTCCATCACATTTTGTAATGGTGAGGCTTTTAGGATAGTCACTGAGCTGGGACTGCTCCATACTGGGCTCTGGTTCTCTCCTGCCTGCACCATGACTTTGATGAGATCCATCACCTCAGTTCTGCAGTTGAATTCTTCCTGCCCTTTCCAAGCATCCTAACTACTTCACCTGAAACTTTCCCGAGGAGTTCCGCTTGTTTTGGTGGCCTGGCACACACAGCACAACATCCCACGTGTGGTTTCAGGACCATTTTAAGCCAATCTCCGACAGCACAGCTGCCAATAAAGGACAGGGATGTAATTTCCCTCTTCTTCCTCCACACAGATAGATATGCACAAATTTTAAGTACTTTTGGGTTCACTGCAGAGCTACAGGAACTCTGGAGGGGGTTCAAGGTAGGAGGTGGACATGCAAATTTGGAGATGGGAGCAGCAAACGGCTTCAGTCTTCACCTCTGAGCTCTCCTGGAACATGGGTAGTACTGATAATAAAAGAGCATGGCCTTCATATCATGTTCCTTCATCCTCAGGCTTGTCTGACAATGTATTTGGAGTTTCTTGTAGTGCTTGCTCATTCAGGGTCCTCAGGGCTCTCTGCCAGCAGACTTTCACTCTCCCACATGAAAGCTGAAGATGGGTAATATTCACATCAATGTGAAAGTGGGTTTAATCACATTTGGTGAATTAAAAATGATCAATCTCGTTCAGAGCTGGCAATGAGATGAGACTTTACAGTGTATCGCCCAAATGGGAAAAAATAAAAGAGCCATTTGCCCTCTAAGGCCTCTGGCAATGGCATCTTTGCCCGGAGCAGGGACAGTCATCAAAGACGTGTGGCTTCTCCTTTTGTTTCAGTTTTCCTTCCTCAAGCCTGTTGCAATTAGCATTTCTTAATGCAGCTCAGCTGAAACCACCCCTCACACAATCCAAAGTTGCTAACTACAATGTCATTGTGCACCAGAACGAATGTTTGCCTAAAGATCAATAGGTGAGGCCAGTGTTAATTGTTAAATTAAACATAAACATTGTCAAAACACATCCGTCGTTATTCTTCCACCTGATGACATGAACCTGGAGATCCCTCGGTGACCTTATATTCAGGCTCTGTGACCTTCAGGTGGTTTGCATCAGATTATCTTTACTTTCTACAAACTTAGTGTTTTAAATGATCGTTTTAGAATACAGCAGATTGCAGAACTCCTGCAGTCTCAGGAGGGTTTTCTTTGAGAAACAGTCTCTGAGAAGGGTAAAAACCTCTGTGGGGTACTTGGGAACATTTGTAGGGTATGGAGGAACCTGGAGTTAAATATGTCACAGTTTGGCTTCAGCCTTTCACAATAACATCCATCCTTAACCTGCCTCAGTTATCCACTGAACTCACCAGAGCCAGGGAAGTGTTGCAGAACAGAGTATTTCAGGTGACTATTTCCAGATGCTTTACTGGCTGGTGGGATTCTGTTCCTACTGAAGTCATGGGAGGAATCACAGTTCTGAGGATGGGCAGCATGGATGATGCAGGAAACCAGTGAACATAAAAATTGCTGGGCTCCAGCAGAGCACAAGCAGGTTGTACTCAGTGACTCAGTGCAGTTAAATTCCTTGTAGCAGTGAACAGGAACCAATTCCTGCCCTGCTCCACCTTCCTACTGTGCCGCTACTTCAGGTAATTAGAGCTTGCCAGAGGCTGCAAAGAGCCTCAAATAATTACTCTGACATGCATTATCTGTCATATGCATCTTAGGATGTTAAATTCACTGTAGAATTTTAAGGGCTGTTCTGAGTCTGGCCCGCCTGGTTCTTTACACCACAGGGAACAAAACTGCACAGGTTTCATCGGTTTATCAAACACCATCTTACAACTATTGAATTATTTCTGTCCCACTCACACTGATGGGGTCTGTTGCAGAGCCCCTTTCCTCTGTCAGTTAGAAGCTTCCCTCTAACTTCCAGCCTTGATTTATTCAGAGCCAGTTCCTGCCTATTTGTTCTTGTGCCAGCATTTCAGCTTATATAGCTCTTATCCCTCCCTAGTGTTTACCCCCCAACACGATGCATTTCTGGAGAGCAGGCCTATCTCTTCCCAGCCTTCATGTTATTAGGCTGAACAAGCCCTGCTCTTTCAGCCTTCTTTCATAAAATAGGTTCTCCATTTCCCCAGTCACCCCAGTAACCCTGCTAGTCTGAATCTTAAACATGGGTAACCACAACTGTCCCACTTATGTTTTCCTTCGTGCCTCCTGCAGCAATATTAACTCTGCTACAGCTCTGCAATAAAATGGATATATTCGAGGGCTGTGCTTGCTCTGCTCACAGCCAGGTTGCACAGTGGCCCCTCTTCGCTCCCTAAGCTTTTAACACAGTTTTTTTCTCTGTCTGTCTTTCAAGCTGGAGAGTCCATGGTTTAAGGCAGCAGCTTCTATTATTGGTCCCAACGTGCATTGACTTTGTGCTTCACAATACCCGAATTCTGTGTGTTGATCCAAACCCACAATGCTCCCAAATTTTCTCTCAGCCCTGAGTTTCATTAGGTCAAGTAACTCCATAACCACTTTCCATCTCCTCATTTCTTCTTCCCAAGTCACCCTCCATCCCTACCCCTTTGAACACTCTTTGACCCATGACAGAACACTGGTCTTAATCTTCACCTTCTCCATTGTCCTCACAGACTCCCTGCACAGCAAATATATTCAATTCTTAGTGGAGCCCAGCTAGTCTGGGACATCACACTGTTCTTAACTTCTGCCCAGTGACAGCTCTCCAAGGAGCCCAGCACTCACCCTCTCACAAACCCGACTTGCATTTATCCCATTTTCATGTGCTTTCACATGTTCAGTTCTTTCAAAAGCTGCTCTAAAGCACTGCAGAGCATTGAGGTACAGCCAGGAGTTTCCCTAATCACTTTTGAACAGCTGCTCCATCCTTTATTGCAGGTGCCGTGTGTGCGACTTCCCAGTCAGATGCTCAGGGCAGAGTACTCAGGCTTTGAACAGTTTATTGAGAGTCTTTGCCACAGGGATGGTGATTTCATGTGTCAGTTCCTTCTGCCTCCCAGGGCTGATCTGATGCTTCCCGACTTGAGCACATGAAGCACTTGGAATCCTGCACGTTGCTCATGACCCTTTCCCGTTCTATTCACTCATTCCCATTATCCATCTTCATGCCTAGGAAAAGCCAAGGTAGTGTCTCTTCAATGTCTGGATGACACACACTAATCCCTAACCCATACTTATTGCATGGTAGACCCATCCATTCTTTTTCTTTTCATTTATAGGGCTAGTGAGCTTTTATTGTTTCTTTTCCTTACTGTACAATATCCTCTCAGTTTCATACTCCAACTTCAGACCTTCATCTCCAAACCTTCAAGGTAAGGCTTCATTACCTTATCTCCCATTCTCTCACCCCTTGCACGTTCCATCTACCCTTTCCAAAGCTGTTATTTATCTGCTCAGGTCTAAATTCCTTCCTGGCAGTTTTTTTCTCACTGATGAACAATGGAAATTCTAGATAACTTCTACACGTCCTTTAAAAGAAATCTCCAGCATGTCCAAACCCTTGAGTTGTCCTACATCCTGGAGGTGTTGAATACCCTGAAAGTGCTCAAAAACAGGCTGGATGGATCTCTGAGCAATCTGGTCTAGTGGAAGGTGTCTCTGCCCACGACAGGGGGTTGGAGCTGTATGCTCTTGAAGGTCCCTTCCAACCAAACCGTTCTGTGGTTCTGTGATAGGACTCAATGATACCCTGATTTCACCTATTTCAGACACAGCAAGAGTTACTGCTGACCAAGAAAACGTGCCCTCTGGGGACTTTATTGCATTTCTTACAAGAGAGTTGAAACCATTATTAGTGTTAATATTTGCTAACTGGCTACTCAAGGTGAATCCCGAGTGTTGTGCACTCCAGCATCTTCCCAGCTCTAGACAGCTTTGCAGTCACAGGGAATGCGTGAAGCTTTGCCTACCTGGGCCCTGATATAAAACCTGATGCCTTTTCTAGTCTCTGGTTGAAGCAAAGACAACACCCCTTGCAGCAGCTGAGATTCTGAGCCCAGGTGAACAGGTTAACAACCCTTCTGCACCACGATCATCCCACAGATCAAATTGGCTGCTGTAGGATGGAGGCTGCACACATCTCTCTCTCTCTCTCATCACGACTGAACTGTTATCGGTGTTACACAGAAATAAGTTGCCTTTTGATGGGTTCTTGAGTGGAGCCCTGTGCAAACCCTGCAGTTTTAATATGCTGGAAGGAAGAATAGCACTTTGATATTCCCCCTCCCTTCTGTCAAACAAGATAGGTACCCTGATCTGCCATGACTGCAATTTCATGACTTCAGAAATGCCACGCAGCAGCAAGGACATGGTTTTTGCTGAAGTCAACAAACCCAACATGATACTGGGTTAGGCTTCCTGGTATTTTTCACTGTGTTGTTAGACTAAGGACTGTTGGTCCTCTCTTAATAAGCACATTTATTCCCATTACACAGATGTGAGAGTTGATAATAAAGTGAAAGCACGTGAGTCTCAAGCATAGCAGGATCCACAATAAAACAGTGATAATAAGTGCTGGCATTTCACCTGCGTAAGAAGGACATGCAGAGCTAGGTTTAGGAGGCCTGCTAGAAGTTTAAAACAGTCTCCTTCCCTTCCCTTCTTTTTGAAAAACCTGGGGAAGTAAAAACAAAGGACTGAGCGAGATAGAAATCTCCAGAATTCAACTTCCCCACACCATTAATTATGGCAGTCAGAAGAATCCAGCACTTGGGACAGATTTTGCCCGGATTCAAGAAAGCGCTTTAACGTGGGTTTAAGTTTACCCTCTGTTTGGAAAGTGCTTAAGTATAGGCTTAACTTCGGGCAGACATTTAAGTCCCCTTGACTTTAACATGTGCTCAAGTGCTACCTACAAAGGCAGCATTTTCCTGAAGCAGGAGACCATCTTGGCTTAGGCACTGGATTAGCTGTCAAGAGACAGGGATTTGCTCCTGCCTCTACCCCTGGCCATTGGCAGGGTGAGCCCGGGCAAACAACATTCCCACTCTGTGCTTCGGTTCCACCACCCGGAAAAAGGAGCAAACTCCACTGCCCTTTGCAAAATGCTCCAATGTTGACGCATGGAAAGCATTTATTTAAGAAGTCCACGTTTCATAGAATTATTTTTGGGGCTTTCTTGCATCGTCTTTTCAAACAAATGGCATTGACAATTGCTGGATACTGATGGATCTTGGCTTTACATCCCCCTATTCCATTCCTGTTAATTCAGAATAAGGGCCGACTTGTTTTGGCCCATTTCCACTCTTTTTACATCTCTTGGAAGCACCTTATTTTTTATTTTAACATAAAAAAATTCTATTGAATTTAATGGGTTATTAAGTTGTTGGATGCATTTTACGCCTTCATATGTGAAGTGAGTTTGGATTTTCATTAGTTAGAGCTAACACCAATTTTCAATAAAATATTAACCAAACACACAGAGAAATAGTTCATGTGGATCTATCCACTACTTCAATAAAATTAACAGACTTAGATATTTACTCTTGCCCCAGCAGTAATATTTTCCCACATTACATTTCAAACAATGAAATGACACTAAATTCATTTAAAACAAATTTATATTATTGTTATTTTAAACAATACTTAATTCAATTTCAGTGTTTGGCATGCGAAGTTTGAAAATATCAATATTATTGTTTAAAATAAAAAACAATACTAATAATTCAGCTACAAACTATTAGCATATACAAGCCTCCCAAATGATTTCCAGGGCTGGTATTTACATTAAACTGAAAATGAGCAAAACCAGCCAGATGTAACTGTGCCATTCAGAGAAGGGGCTGCAAAGATTTAAAAAGCAGGGCATTCAGCCCCAGTTTCAGCTCTCTCACCTGCACTTGGTGGTAGCTCATCCAGGGGAGTGTCCCCGCGGGTTTGCAGTGAATTAAAAACAGAGGGACATGAAGATGAAGAGAAATGGGGAGGGAAACCATACACTGCTCACTGGGGAGCTTTATGGGCTGTATTTGTTACCATAAAACTTCTAAATATTTGACAAATATATGGGGTTGTTCAGGAGGAGAAGAGAAGGCTCTGGGGAGACCTCAGAGACCCTAAAGGGGCTGCAAGAGAGCTGGAGAGGGCTGGAGGGACAGGACAAGAGGGAATGGATTCCCACTGCCAGAGGACAGGGTTAGATTAGATATGAGGAAGAAATTCCTGGCTGGGAGGGTGGGCAGGCCCTGGCACAGGTTGCCCAGAACAGCTGTGGCTGCCCCAGCCCTGGATGTGTCCCAAGGCCAGGGTGGACAGGGCTTGGAGCAACCTGGGCTGGGGGAAGGTGTCCCTGCCCATGGCAGGGGGGTGGTTGGACTGAATGGTCCTTAAATTCCCTTCCATCCCAAAGCATTCTGTGGCTGTCTGTATGACTGGTGGGGTAGCCAGCCAACATCACCCCTCCACAGCAGCACTGTCCCACAGCCAGAGCAATCCATGGGATCAAATCCTTATATCCACGGGATTTAAGACCAACTCATGGGGAAGCGATGTCAGCACAGAGCAGGTAAATTCCATTTTGAGCAAATCATGTTTGAAATAACAAATGCTTCTGAGCTTGTAAACCATGTAGAAAGTCAAGGTAAATAACATGCTCACACGGCCCTGAATGTTCCACCAACAGGGAGGAGATGCTCCATCACCTGGAAACAAGCTGCTCCCTGAAAATTGCCAGGACAGCTCTTGCTGAGCCTTTCTGCCAACAACAACACATCAATTGAGCCTGGGAGAGACCACAACAAACCTGTGATTCAAGGCAACCTTTGAGGAAATCACAAAGTATATTTAGATTTGATCTTTAAAGGGGTCCTTTAAAACCCTCTTCACAAAGGAGCAGTTGCCCTTTGAGGATGCCTTCCCCACGCTCAGCCCCCAGAGGAGCTGTGATTCAGAATGAAACAAGTGCCTGGAAGAGTACGTGGGTATTTAGTTAATTATATATCTGGTAAATTTGTGTTTTAAAACAATGCTGCTTGTCTCCTCCCTCTGCAGAGTGCCAGTTCACTGGAGTGCTTCCCATGGATTGGCAATTAGGTGTAATTAGGTCGTGTGATTTCCACATTTGTCCTCATGTCACAAAGTTTACCACTAAAAATGCTCATTTTGGTGGTAGGAGGTTTCTAATTGCTCACAGTCTGCAGCAGTAATAGAAACCATTGGCAGCTGCAGCACCTGAGTTTGCTGTTGGATCACGTCATTGCTCCCTGCTCCCAACATTTCAGCAGGATTTGGTAGCTCCAGAAATCTCAGCCAGCACTTTGTCTGGGTCGGGCTGCACTGAAGTCAAGGACAGGGCACTTACACCTACCTGCTGTCTGACGGGTCAAATCAACCAGCAATTTGGGAGGTGGGTAGGGAGTTAGAGCCCAAATTGAATAGCTGCTAAAAATTGAGAGAGGGGAAATATAGCTGGTTTTATTTTAACAGAAAAATGTAATTGTTAAAACAATTATTTACTTTTGGAGTTCAGGGCTGTGACTGACATTAACTCAGTCCCATACAAGGTGCTTTTGTGCAGTTGGTAGAAGGGACCGGTTTGCTTTGCTTCTCCAAGGACAAGAGGCAGCAGGGTTAAGATGCAAAGGAAATAGCAGCAACTTGGGATAGTGGAAGGTGACATTGCCCATGGCAGTGAGTTGGAATGAGATGGTCTTTAAGGTCCCTTCCAACCCAAACCATCCCATGATTCTGTGATTCCAAAAATCAGGACAATCTCTGCAGAGCGAGAATTGTGACACAGTGAGCTGGGCTGGTGGTGGCACAGTTACTTCTAAAATTTAGATCTTGAAGAAAAGGTTAGTGAAAGAGTTGGCAAGAGTGATTTCAGTTTTGTTGGGTGCTGGAACTGGGAGATGGACTGAATAGTTTCCCAAAAGCCTTTTGAGCCTTATCTTTTTGATTTCATGAGCAGCACAGGTTTCTCTCAGCCCACCATTGTAGGTGTTGTCTCACTGTGTGTGCATTTGTCACGCTAACTCATGTGGGCACCAGTCTCCTCTCCTGGCTGTGTCTCCTAGGCCCTTAAATGCATTCCCCTGAAGAGTGCGTAGCAGAAGGGTGTATTTGACAAGCACAATTGGAGATAAGCAGCCCTGAGGAGTTTCAGGACATTGAAGAAAGAAAATAATCTGGTTTCTTCTTTGCACAAAATAAATAAATAAATAAATAAATAAATAACTCCATCCCCTCTGGACTGGAGAAAGAGACACTCTAAACCAGATAATCTCCAGCTCTTAGACAGAACATTTTCTCGGTTGATCTCCAAGATCTTTGCCGAGGAGGTCAGCGGTGAGACCCTGTGCTGCTGGTGCACACAGGAGTGCAGGTGTGGGCTGTGCCCCAGGTGAGAAGCAGGGGTGGGAGCAGTTCTTGGTGCTCAGAGGCAGGTGCAGGCTGCAGATGGACAGCACAGCACCTCCAGCCTCTGCAGCCCTGTGGGCAGACCAGCTGGGCCCCAGCAGAGCTAAGCTGGCCACGTCTAAGTCCATCAGCAGACACCATAAGACCAGCTCTTTCTCAGCTCACTGCAGGTGCTTTGTGCCTCCTTGTCTGCCTGGCAGAGCCGACCAGAGGCGTGCACGGGTCACAGAGCACGGTGATGGCTCTTCCTTCCCCTTCCTTGCCATGCTGTGTGGACACACTAGTAGCAACTGGCTCGTGTTCACCCCACAGGTCACTGGGGTGGAGGAGAAGCAGAGCTGAAGGCACCATCCGGCTGTCCTGATGCTTTCCAGGCGTGTGTCTTTGCCAGGAGCAGGCACACTCCTGGATAACACATGTGCCTGTGCACGTTCCACCTGCAGAGATGGCAGCTCTTTGTCTGGTAAGTGCTGCTGTGACAAAGCTGTTCCCCATCATTCCCCTTTATTAAATATTTGCCACAGTGCTTTCCTCAAACTCCACGTTCTTGCATTTAGGGCTGACAATAGAGAAGAAGCACAGAAATAGTGTATGGGATAACACCCAAAAATTCAAAGTCTGGTGCTTCTGATACCGAGTGAGACTTTATTTATTTCTTCAGTCAAGTTTGGAGGGGGGCAAAAAGCCCCAAGAACTTAAAACTAGCTATCTTATTTTTGTCTGGAACTGCAGGGCAGATGAGTTTTCCAGAAGGAATATAAGGCTGCCATCGATTTTATTATTGAGTCAGTTTTAATGAGTCACAGTATTTTTGGAAGGCTTTTAAGATTACTGTAAAGTGCTTAGTTACAGTGGCTACAGGTGCCAAGGCAGGAAAGGAAACAACAAAGAAATGCACAGCAGCTGTATTGCTACGCTTCCCCTCAGAACTGGGATCAGCAGAACAACACACATGGCAAATGCGAAAGAAAATAGCAGAAGATGTAAGAGATGACAGAAGTCAGCATGGTCAGCTGCTACACTAAAGCAAAATGCATTTTATTTAAGGAACTGTCCAGTGCTCCTTAGCTGCAAGTTGGAAAGGGCCACTGACAGACTCCGGATTGCCAGACGTTCAGTGAATCGTGTGTTCGCCTTTCAAGCTGTCCTTTGGTTGTAAGTCATTTGCTCCCAGAGCTGCCAAGCTCTGCCACTGCCATCCTGTGTTGAATGAAACTGTGGAAACATCTCATTTAGCAGAGGAGAGAAGGGAAGGCAGAGAAGGGGGAAAAGAGGTGGTGTGAAGAGAAGAAAAATTATTTTTTTCTTTGTGGCTTGAACAGATTTGCCTTTATTTTGCTTGTACCATTCTGAGTAAGTAGGGAATGACTTTCAGAGCTCATAAGGGCCATTTGTGTTACTTGGCAAAAAAAAAAAAATCAGTGTTTTCCACTAAAAACAATGCCCTAAAACACATGTTCTAAATACCTGGAGATGGAAAACAAACAGCTTCAGAACCACAGGGCTGGAGAAAGAGCTTCTAGTTACCATGTGAGGTGCCACCTGGATTTTCAGACCTTTCCCATGATGTTTGGACTTGGAGTGAGGCAGAAGCAGCGACCATCATCCTGGGGAGCTGGAGCTGGAGCAGGACCCATTAAACAAGCACGGGGCTGCCTCCGCTCCTGCACAGCCAGCGAGGGGACGCACAGCTGGGCACTCGCATGTGGAAATACCAGTCTGTACACACACAGCAGTCCAGAAACCACCTCTGACTCTGGAGGCCCATTTTCAACCCCCCATCCTGCCACCCTCGGCCCCCTTCGCCAACGGGGGACACGCAGAACATCCCCCCGGCTGCACCGGCGGCTTCGGCGCCCGGCACTGCTCGCCCTGGAGATGCCACATAGCAACCTGGGCATGCAAACACGGGCGGCAGAGGCGGGCAGAGCAAAGGAAACCACTCATTGTCCCCGGTGGAGCGGGCCCAGCCTTGTGTCTGCTCTTCATGCGTGACTGGCATGAGTCCCACCGCTAAGTCCTTGGCCGGCGGCCAGGCGCGGAGTGGCAGGCACCTGTCCCTGCTGGGAGACCTGGCGACCCCGGCGTGCCCTAACGGTTAGTGCTTTTCTAACATCACGTCTACTCGAATTTACCTCAGGATTTCCACACCCCACCCTCCCCCACCGCCTGCTCCGGGTGCCAGGGAGCCAGGCTGATGCCAACTGCTTCGCGAGGAGCGTTCCCAAGCTGCGCGCGGGCACCCTCGAAGCATTCAGCTGTACCCTGCTCGCTGGAACAGATGGAGCCCATCAAGGTGTTGGTGTCCTCCAGCACATCAGGAAAACGCCCCTGTGCCAGGACAAAGGCAGCAGAGGAAAACAAACCCCAGCAGGGATCCTTCGCCACTGTCCTTAGAGTGCAGTCTGAGACACGTGCGGAGTGCTCCCACCCTGGCGTTGGCAGTGGGGCTGAGGTCCCACCCCTCCCACCTAAAATCCTTCACACAAGGTCAAGGTCTCTGTGCCCTGGGAATCACAACTCCCAGTGCTTCAGGATGCATTTTGGTTCACTTTGTTCGGGAAGGCTGTTCCAGCATTTCCCTTTTGTTTTCCGGCACCTTGCACACACCGATGAAAACCTTTCACGAGTGGCTCTGCTGCAAAAGAGGACGAGGAATTGCAGTGCACGGAGAGCAGCCAGGAAGGGGCTTTTTTTTCAGGAAGTTTAGGGCAGAGATAGGAGTAGGACATGAATGTCCTTATTCTGCAGACTGTTTCTTATGTAAAACTCCACTTCCCTCAGCGTTGCAAATGTGAGTGGAAATATTTCCAAAGCGTGGAGAATTTTTGAGTGATCTCCCATTATTTCAGCTTTATTTATGGTCTCTCATCCCAGTATAGGCACAGTTCACTTATCCTTCTGAAGTAAAAGAACAGAAGCTTTCGTTTTCTGACAAGTGATCTGCTTTGGAAATTGGGAAGTTCTCTGCACTTCGCCCTGTTTTAATGATAAGAAGTTCATCAGGGAGAAATAATGACAATTGGTTTGTCTTTGCCAATGGAAATGGAGCTTTACTGTGTGTGGCAGAGGCTGCCTGTGATGAGGAAGAGAGAGTGGCTGAGGGCAGAGCATCCCATCTCTACTGCCTCGTATCAGGTGCTCAGTGACTGCAGCCACCTTTCTCCTCGTGGAACCAAGGTCAGGGGGTTCTTGTCTCTGTCCTGTCTCCCCTGACCATGGAACTTTACAGCTCAAACTCTCACCTGAAAGGAGGATACGGTACTTACAGCCTGGAAGCTTTATCTCAGCAGGCTCCACTAAAGAAGAAATAACATGAGGAAAACTAAAGATCCAAATCCTCTCTCTTAGAAATCAATGTTCATTTTGTGTTTAGGTTCAAAGAGGTGCAGGAACCAGCAAAACCAAGGATGGGAAATAGAAAGGACTGAGCAAAAAGTGCTTCGTGCTAGAACCACAGCCCAAGAGCGGAGTCAGTAATATTCTCAGGCCTGCTCATCTGTGAAAACAGGCTAAAAACAGCCTAAGAGCAGTGAGATGAAGGCAAAGCCATCATTTAGGGCAGTGGCAACTCGTTAACCCAAATGACCTGCATCTCTGGCGAGCGCTGACCCAAGGACTTGCGAATTTACCTCCACTGCCCAATAAACTGTCGCTGCCCGGCTTCTCTAATTAAAATAGTCCTGGATTTGCAGGACCTACCCAGAGAATAAACTGGAATTTATCAGATTAGCTAAGCCAGATCATACCCAGAGCATATAGGCTGGCCAACAGCCTACTTGGACCAGATTAACCAGCTAAAATAATTGGGGATTTTTGCAAAGTCTGCCCCTAAAGACTGGCATTAAAGAAATGCACCAAAGACTGAGCATATATTGCAGCCCACTTCTTTTTACCCTATTTAGTTCTTAGCTTGATGTTCTTTGGCAGTTGCTGGGAATCAGCTTTTTGTCCTTCACTCACCAGTGAAAAAAATTCTCTCTCTGCAGCTCCTTCAGGTGAGCTTTGCCAATGAGAACTGGTGGATCTCTGAAAAGGTGGGGAGGCTGCATTTAATGTATTCCTGCATCAAAACTCTGTTCCCCTTATTCCTGCATGCTGGTCCCTGCACTGTCAGCCTTGGATAATGAGGAATGATTACTGCAGAGGTTGAGTGAGAGCAGAGCTGTGTCTTGTCCTGATCCAGTCAGACCAGACCTCTTTGCTGGAAAAGGATGACAAGGTAAGAAATTCTTGCAGTCTGAAAAGTTCAGAGTCCTGTCGGCTGTGGAATGCCTTTGGGGGATATGTGTAAAACAAGGGGCTTTTTCCTGGCCTCCTCAAGGGGAATGTGGTGAAGTGGCGCATCCTCCCACCTGCCCTCACCAGTTATGGGCACAAGAGCAGACAGTGACATTCTGGCAGATGTTTCTCAGTGAGATATGAGCTTTGCTGCCACTCAGGCAAAACAGGTTTTGCTACCAGAGCCAAAGGACTGCAGCCATGGGGAGGAGCAGGAGGAGGAGCAGAGCCAGGAGACACCTGAGAGCTGGATTTCCTGCTCCTGTTCGCTGTTCTCACCCTCCCTCCACAGCCCCTGCCCAAGCCAGACAGACAGCAGAGCCATGAACATCTTGTTCCCCTCTGTGGGTGCAACCACCCACTTGGCTTGTGCCTGAAGCAGGCTCTGGGCTTTCTCAGCTCTGCTTTGAACCTGTGCACAGCCACTTCAGAGGGGAATCAAGCCTGAAATCTTCTAGAACGATTCTATGAGGCTCTGCTTTTCAGCTTTACTGGTTTTATCAGCCTTTTCTTTTCCTTCTCCTTCAACATATCCTGGTTTTTTCTTGATACACAGAAGCCATATTAAACAAAATGTGTGAAATGTCCTAAAAACTGGAACATTGTGTTCTGCTGACTTCAGCTGTGACATGCATTCACTCACTTTCCTTCTCCTTATCAAGGATCTGTCCAAACATGGGGGAATAGAAAAGAGTGGATGACAAACAGGGAAATAAGATGCTGCTGTCCTGAGCCAGTGCTGGTCTGGAGTCCATGGGTCAATAGGCAGAAGGGTAATTCATTAAAGGACAGAAAAAGACATTCTCCCCCTAGTTTTGGCTTTGTCAAGAACACCAGGAGGTTTCTGGTTTGTTTTAAGATAAAATGAGGAAAAAACCCAGCAGCCAACCTTTTCACACAGAACCACAGCTTCATAAGAGCTGTGACTGGTTCATCCAGTGTCTCGTGTCATCATATGTCTGCCCCTCCTGTAACTCACTTCTCCTTCACCCATAACTCTGCACAAGGACTGTTTCAGCCCCAAGGAAAAACATGAAAAACCTCACACCTCTCACCGGCTGAAAGCAAATTTCTTTTCTCAGGGCCACACATCCCCCTGAGCTCAAAGCAGCAGGCTTAGTTAAGCCCTGGCCTTTGCAAACCCAGCCCTGCATGCACTGGCTGACTCCTCTTCTGAACCCTTAATAGTCACCCAAAACAACTCTGCACCTCCAGGCCGAAGTAAGAGAATCTGTTGCTTGCTGCTGGTCAGAGGATCTGACCCCAGGATTGCCACGAGGCAAACAAACCAAATGCTATCTGGCCTGCAAATGAGTCTTTACATACCCCAAACCAGGGCAGGCATCTGGTTTTTGGGCAGAGGGACAGCTGCCACAGCAGGAGAGAACAGCTCGGACCCAGCGTTCAGTCTTGGCCACAGTGACCTGGCTCCTCAATTTCCACATGTGACATTTCTTCTGATATAAATGAGGGAGCTCCCGGTTCTCAACAACTGCAAAATAGAGGTCTGAGCAGTTAGGTGGCTCTCCAGGGTGCTCAGAGAGCTCACCCAGCTTTAGCTGTGCTCCTACCGAGGAGGGCTCCGAGGATTTGCTGCAGCTCCCGGGGCTGAACCCTGAATTTTTCACCAAAGAGGGTGTTTCACCCTCTTTTCTGGAAGCAGTTCCAGAAGCTGACCTAAGACACCCGCATGGGGGATATTATATAACAATGGAGATTGTGTGTGTAGTTTATGTAAAAACACTTAATCTCACAGCTGCTTCCCCCACCCCTCCCTTACACCCTCGGCAAAATTTTCCCTTCCATCTCCCGTTTAAATACCTGGTATTTGATCATTTCACAGCGTTGGCAAAACAAGCACAATGGAGGCGATGTTTGCTCAGATCTATTTTTGTGTATGTGTGTGTGTGTGTGTGAATTTTTGGCAGAATCAGTGTTTGCAAGGAGCAGATAAAACTTTCCTGTTGAAGAGGCACGGACAGGCAGGAATTGCTGCCTGCCAGCAAATCTCTGCTTACTGAGGGAGATCATGTCATTGTTAGCCAGGTAGAGGGGCTGGAGACAGGGATCTAGAGAGCTTCCTTGTTAGGCTGCAAATGAAAGAGTTGTTTAGCAATTTCCTCTAAGACAGTAAATCTCTGTGTGTGAACCCACTTCAAGATAAAATCCAGACTTGCTTTGCCCTGCTTATAGAGCACAGATGCATATGCATCCTGGAAGCTACATAACCCAGTAATATTTTATTCACATCACACTCCAAGGAGCTCACTGACTGGAATTCAATAGAAACTGTTCTCTGTGTGAAAGTAATTTCAGAAAGTAATCTAGTTTATGGAAATGAAAGGCATCAAAACACAAAAAACACTGTTTCTGTACAAGTGCTTTGCTTCAAATATTTGACATGGAAATTTATATAATCCCTCTGGGGCACATGGGTTTCATGAGTGTTAACATCTTTTGAAATGAATTTCACAAATGTTTATTTGGAATACCAGGCATACAAATAATTTAGAATATCAAGGCATCTTGTTGAATCAGTCTTAATGATACAGATCTCAGATGGCTGTGGAGGTTAAAAGGTATGAATTTTAATTGGCTGTATGGAAGATGTCATTTTCAATCATTGCACTGCATTGCCAAAGCTATCACTTTCCAATTCTAAGCTTCCTGCTACCTCCTCTTCGGCTCCTTCTTCTTACTTAAAGACCAAAATGAAACATTTTTCACATTTTATTTGTGTGCTGGGCATGTATTAAATACAGACTTTGGCTGCCTATCTTGGTTTACACAGGACCCCATCACCGTTGTATTGCAACACTTCTCAAGCAATAAAGAGGTTGACTTTTTCCAGGGAGATAGTGCTACATTGTCATTCCAGTTTGATAAAAAGTTAAATTATTGAAGGCAAACAGTGGCGAGGCCATCTCTGTCTCAAATGGTTGCTAAGACTCTGGTCAAAGTCAGATTTTACAGCTGCCTTCTCTCTTCCCTTTCTTCCCGTGGTTACACCATGGTATAAATCAGAAATAAAATTATTTTGCCGTTTAAAATCTCTCTTTTAATTAGTAGATCCATATTTACTCCTGGCTATGGATAATGTGATGGACAAGCATGAAAAGAAAAACTAACAGGGTACCTGTGAAGAGATCTTTGTCCATCCTGTGTGGCAAAGTAGCAAGGATCCTGTGGGAAAAGATATCGTGTGATTGGGTAATTAAAAATTATCATAAGCCATAGGCAGTAGAAAGGCAAATTAAGCCTGCAGAGGCAGCGTGAGTTCTGAGAACTCCTCCGCTACTGAGTGCTCAGTAGTGGAACTTTAACACTCATTTTAAGTTTGTTCATAACCTAGATTTGTAATCAGCAAGATTTTGTCCAAGATACTGGGGTTTTGTAT
The DNA here is from genome assembly GCA_013399695.1 of Formicarius rufipectus. Lineage (NCBI taxonomy): Eukaryota > Metazoa > Chordata > Aves > Passeriformes > Formicariidae > Formicarius > Formicarius rufipectus. The sequence continues at coordinate 549,038 of VXAU01003012.1, read as the reverse complement.
ATTATGAAGAAGAAGAAGAAATTTGAGAGGCAAAACTGGACTGTGGTTTGTTCATAGGGAACAAAGCACGGGGCTCTTTTTGGCTCACTCACTGGCCACCCTTAGATGTGTTCAATCAACAGGAGCGAGTAAAGTCAGGTGTGTTTTTTTGGGAAAAAAACCTCCCTGTCCCATTCAACAGTCTTGGTCAGACCTTGCCTACAGAGAAATGAAGCAGCCAAATTTCAACAAACCTCCAAAGAACATGCACACTACTGATAACTTGGCCAAACATGGGTGGATTTCAAGAAAGGCATGAAAAGCACTTTGTTCCCAGGCAGCACACGGCCAATTTCCTCTCTGCTCCCAAGAGCCACGATAAAAGCTCAGCAAATGGCTCTGAGATGGCTTTTTTTTTTTTTTTTTTCTCTTTAGAAGCACATTTTATTCCAAGAAATCATCATTGTTTTCTTTGAAATGTCCATTGTCAGCAGCAGGAGCAAAATGAGTATGAGGCAACCATCCAACCCACACAAATCTGAACCACTGGCAAGAAAAAAACACACTGGTCTTCTGGTAGGACACATGAAAGATGTCCTGGTGTAGACTGAACTGTCAGCTCTACCTACACCCACAGGGATTCTGATTTCAAACACTCTTTTTGCAAGAATTGATGGTGTTAAATACTTAAAAGGAACAATTCTAGGTCAGGAAACTGATGGTCAGATCAATGAATTTGGCCACTATTTATAGAATGACAGAATCATATAAATCCCAGAATGGTTTGGGCTGGAAGGGACCTTAAAGATCATTTTGTTCCAGCTCCCCCACCATGGACAGGGATGCCAACAAAAAGAGAATAAATATATGCTTGTGCTTCCTACAAATAAGTCTCCAGGAACTGGGAACCTGTGTCTTTGGGATTTATGGACAAACTGGCCATAAACAAGCAGGACTGAAGGGACTGACCCCCTGTCTGGATCATCCCTGGGAGATGTTAACACAAAACCTCTGGTGAAAGGGGAATCCATGAGCCTTTAGGGCAGGCTCAGAGTATCAACACCTTCACCAGCAGAAGGCATTTCCCAAACACACCTTTAAGAAGCCCCCGTTTTGGAAGGCAGGGATTGGCCACAAAATTCCCTTGATACTTTCGCCCTGAGTTTCCCAGCTGTCCCCACATTGGTGTGTAGCTGGGGCCCTGCTGCTGCGTCCTGGTGCTGCACATCCCCTCTCCATGGTGTGTGAGCACACCCTCCCCACTGCCGGCCCCGAAACTCCCCCCTCGTTAAGGTGCTCCGGGAGGAACACAAAGCCCTGTGTTTTGCCTCAGTCTCTCCTGTGAATAGGCAGAACAAATGATAAGCACAGAAAGAAAGAAAGAAGGAAAGTTGTCCAAATGAGGCATCGGTTTTCCTCCTGGGAAAGGGTTTCCAAGTCCTCCCCTTCCCTTCTGCCCTGCTTCGATGGGAACGAGCCTTTTGCTGAGCAACTTGGACATCAGTTCCCTCCAGCTCTCCACTTTCTTTCCCCTCCCGTTATACACATGTTCTCCCCTGCAGCCTTCAACACATGTGTAGGGGTGTCAGGCCACGGGCAGTGACAAGGTTGGCTTCCAAAACTCGTTTCTTAGCAGAGCAGTGGCAGAAGGACCCCTTGGAAGAAAAACACTGGCAGGAGATCCCAAGAAATGCTTGTGAGTTGTGATGTCTTTGCTGTGNGAAAGAAAGAAAGAAAGAAAGAAAGAAAGAAAGAAAGAAAGAAAGAAAGAAAGAAAGTTGTCCAAATGAGGCATCGGTGTTCCTCCTGGGAAAGGGTTTCCAAGTCCTCCCCTTCCCTTCTGCCCTGCTTGGATGGGAACGAGCCTTTTGCTGAGCAACTTGGACATCAGTTCCCTCCAGCTCTCCACTTTCTTTCCCCTCCCGTTATACACATGTTCTCCCCTGCAGCCTTCAACACATGTGTAGGGGTGTCAGGCCACGGGCAGTGACAAGGTTGGCTTCCAAAACTCGTTTCTTAGCAGAGCAGTGGCAGAAGGACCCCTTGGAAGAAAAACACTGGCAGGAGATCCCAAGAAATGCTTGTGAGTTGTGATGTCTTTGCTGTGCTACAAACCATCCTTTCCAAACAGCCGAGCAGGGGGCAAGTGGAGGGCAGTATCTGCCACAAAGTTGATGGTTGGGCTGAAGAACAAGTTCCAGTTGCAGGCTGGAGGGAGGAAAGCAACTTCCTTGCTGGAAATGAGGTGTCAAAATGGATCTGCTGCAATGAAGAAGCAAATGAGCTGGTGCTGCTGCTGCTTTTCGGTGTTGTTTCTCTGCATTTGCCATCAGTAACACATGGAAGGTCTGTCCTAAGGGCACTCAAAGCTTTGAGGTGCAAAGGGCTCCTTGACATGGAGAAGAGCTGTTGCTGATGATCTGATTCCATCTGATCCTGCAGTGGCTACCAATAATATATCCCTTGTCAAAGCTGTGTGCTTGGGGTGTGGAGCATCATTTTGGTTCCCAAGAATGTACTTATTTGCTAATATCCAGAGGCAAAATACCTTTGCATGGGTTCTTGGAGAGGGTTTCCCCATTTCAGGGGTGAGTTCAACCCCAGGTTTTCATAGCACATGGACAGTAGCACCATTTCACAGATCAGTTCCACCTTGTCCACGTTTGCAGCTACATCTACTTGTCAGCACTGACTGGTGCATTAGTTTCACTGCTGGCACTGATTTTACAGATATCTAGAGAGGGTTTCTAGAGGGAAACCAGTTCAGAAAGATATGTTTCTTGTTTAAAGTATCCATGTCTCTGTATATAGTGCACCGTAGGATATAAGTCTTTGGGAACACCCAGAGTCTTTAGGAAGCAAAAGGTCTGTAAGATCCCACAAGTGAGTGACTGAGAAGCAGCTGAGAAGATGATGAGCCAAGTAAAAGGAATATCTTCCTACAAACCTGAAGCAGAAAATGAGCATGAAGCAGTTTGAATTCTCAAATCCCAGCTCCTATTGGCAGTCGTGTCATACAGTCCCTTACTCAAAGCCAGTGCCAAGATGCCAGTGTGTATTATAGAAAGTAGAATAGGCAGCCACTGGACTGGCTAATTCAACCACAACATTTGAAATGCTGAAAGTGCTAAAAATGGTCTTTTGGAGTGTATGTGATGTTACGTCACAGACCACAGTTCAAGGAAAGGGATAGGAAAGAGGTGCAGACCACTGAGAGGTCATGATGGAGCATTCGATTATGCCAAAACCACAGCACTTCATCTCACAAGCAGAGTATGACAACACTTAGAAGGCATGTGCTTCTTCAGCCAGGGCACACACATTAACCAGGGCACACACATTAACCAGGGCACACACACGTCAGTCAGGGAACACACACTTCAGCCAGGGCACACACAACTTCAGCCAGGACACACAAAACTTCAACCAGGGGAACACACAATTTCAACCAGAGCATACACACTTCCTCTGTGCTTGCCAGAACATGCCAAAAGCCTGAAATGCCATGGTCATCAAAACATGACAGCAGCTCCAGGACTTTCTGGGAAGCACCTCCAGCACCAAAGAGGAAACTGAAACGTCCTAAAACCCATTTGAGGACAAGAAGGGCGTCCTTTAATCACCAAGTCCTTCCCTTCACATTCCCCGGCAACCAAGTCATACAATCCCATTTCACAGGCTGAACAAGCATCAGCTTCAAATGAGCTGGAGCATTTGCCCCAAGGCCATTCCCAAATCTCTGTTGTCTGAGAGTCTCAAACTCTCTTCTGATATCCTGCTTGAATATATTCTCCATCAGTTCATGTCTCTCTGTATTTGCAGCAGCACGGTCCATTAAAGCTCGGCAGCCTCACCCTTCTCACAGTCTACAACAGCCTTCAGCACACACCAAGCCAGGATAAATCATCCTGGTTGTGCCCGTCTTTTCTCTTCATTCCTGTCTAAATTTAAAACACTCCCCTGTTCCAGTTCCCAGCTGATGTCCCCAGTCTCATATCCAGGCATTGCATCAGAGGAGCTCATGCAAAATTTATCTCAAAAACCACAGTGAAGCAAGATCGAGATGGTGTCCTTCACTGCAGAGATGAAGTTGGGGTGGACAGATGTCCAGATGCTGGGACAGTGAAACCAGCCAGATGCAATCCTGAAGATGTTCATCCTTTGCAGAATGTTCCTGCTGCACACAGTGCTAGTAAATTTGGGAATCTCTCTTAATTGGGGACGGGTGGTCGTTTCTCTCAGTGCAAATATTTTGGAAATGAGTTTCTCAAGTAATCTGGATCTGGGTTGCCCACCTGGAAATGGGAACACATGTATTATTTTTGCCCTGGATACAAAGCCCCAAATAAGCAAAATGTGCAGGTCAACAGGAGTTGGAGGTTCTTCTTTTCCTTTTCTTCTCTTTCATTGTCGAATTGGAGGCACCGGTTAAAAGCAGCTGTGTAAACCCACTGCAGGGAGCCAATGTCCCTCCCTCAGCACTTCCAGGCAAGTCTCTATCCAAAATTGTCCCCCAAGCCTGTGTGTGTGCTTTGGGGTCAGCCTGGGCCACCCGTGGCAACGTTTGGCACTGGGTGTGGGTTGGGCAGCACACAGACAGGCAGAGCAGGGCTGTGCACCCCTCGGTGGCTTTGGGGAGAAGCACCCCTGGAATTAGTGGCCCTGTGGTGGGAATCAGCCACCAGGACCCATGTCTGTCCCACCCAGCAAACCCACTGCTCACTGCCCCTTGGCTGACAGCAGTCATGGGGTGATTAGTCTGCTTAGGTAGGTGTTACCCCTGGGGAACACCCTGCACTCTCCAGAAGAAGGGAGGGTGTCAGAGGGTGGTCCAGGCTCTTCTCAGTGGTGCTGGGCAATAGGGCATGGGGCAAAGGGAATAAAATGATGCACAAGAAGTTGCCCCTGAACATGAGGAAGCACTTCTTTACTGTGCAGGTGACTGAGCACTGAAGAAGCTGCCCAGACCGGGTGTGGAGTCTCCCTCACTGGAGATATTCCAGAACCTTCTGTGCATAATCCTGTGCCACACGCTTGGGAGGGACTCTGCTTGAGCTGGGAGGTTGATGTACATGACCTCCAGTGGTCCCTTTTAACCTTACACATTCTGTGATTCTGAGAGTTCCTAATTTGTCCAAATATTTGGGATGAAGTACAGAAAGATATAGAAACTATGTATTTTTCTCTATATATATAAATATATCATGCTAATGGTAAATTAGCCACACTACCCAAAAGGTGGTCAGGCACTCCAGGGCAGTGGGCACAGCCCCAAGGCTGCCAGAGCTCAAGGACCATTTGGACAAGGCTCTCTAGCACATAGTGGGGTTGTTGGGGTGTCCTGTGCAGGGCCAGGAGTTGGACTTCAACAATCCATAGTGTCACTCTTGGGGATTTGTGCTCTGCAGGGTCTAGAGCTGGACCAGATGATCCTTGTGGGTAACTTCCAACTGCATATCCTACGATCCTGTGATCCTTGTGGGTCCCTTCCAACTCATATTCCATGGTTGTATGATTCTACCCATCAGGGGAGAGCTGGTCCTCAAGGTTTCACCCTTGGGACAAATCACACATGAGTAAAACAGGACCCCTAGAAAAGCAGGGCTTCAAAATAAGAAGATGACCAAGAAGCGCCAAATTCCTTCCTAGCCACTGATTTTATTTCATTGCTGCTTGAAGAAGCTTTTGGAAGAATTTCAAACCCATTTCGATGTTTGTGTCAGTTTGATCACACCCATTGCAATCAGTATTTATTTGAATTTGGACAAGGATTGTTGTGAATGGTGGTAAGGAAAGATCACATCTACAGGTTGTCATCTTGCTGGTAGAAAAATAAGTTAAAAAAACCTCCAATCAGCCTCAAGTGGATTGCTTGGGAAACAATTTTCGTTCCCAAATGCAATCATCTATATTGGATACAATGTTTATTTGTTAAAAAGAAAATAAAATTGGAGTTTGGGAGCTCTCATGTCTATAAAAAGACTACTTTTCCTGGCATTTATAAATATTAATTTGGAATGCTAGAGAGGAACAATACATAACAATAATGAGAATCACCAAATCCCATCATTTTTGACATTGTCGCATCAACAGCTTAAGGATTAGCAGGTGAACTTTAAACATATTGCTTCCAAATAGTAATAATAATAATAATAACAACAGTAATGATAATAACATCAGAATGAAAAAAAAAGAA